>JASDQU011402583.1:40535-57942 GCA_032191745.1 Picea mariana | reverse complement strand
TACTACTCCCACACAGAACAATCAGGAGGAGGTAATGGAAGAGAACAATAATATTTTCTTCTCCTGCATGATTTTTGGGGAGGACTACCCTACTCATCAGTTCCCCATAAAGGATGAGGTCCATCAATTTTTGGCACAACAAAAGGCTCCCCAACAGCCTGCTACCTTAAACCATCCTCCGCCCCCTCAACCTCAACACATGGTTACAAAAACTCCAGTGCCACCATAAGGGGGCATGGAAGGTATCCATCTCCATGAGGGGTATTCATTGAATGCCTCCATTTTCATGTGTGACTAGATGGTCAAATTGTAGACTCAAGCAAATAACTATGATAGTTTTGAGCCTACTCTTGTTGTGCATGAGCCAACATCTTCTTCCCATCCTGGTGGCCCTCTTCAGATTGAGAATCCACCCTTTGACACACCAATTTCCTCCCCGAAGAGAATTCTTCAATGAACAATGCATAATCCAAACACATAGGTCGCCCACAACTACAATATTTTGGAAGACTTATCCTAGGAACCCTGTGCCATGTTTGCACTCGAAATTCTCCAAAGTTTCCTAGTGCAAGAAAATGACTTGTTGTCTGATATAGGTAGGTTTGATCCCTTGGAGTTAAATTTGATAACCTTCAATGATGATCAGGTTACTCATAGGCTCTCCCATCAAGTCTCCTTCCAGACCAAACTGTGATCGATGGGGAAAAACATATTTTGAACCATGGATGATGAAGGAGCCTTGACTTGAATCATGTCTATGTCTTGTTGGAAGGTCGTTGGATCTCAAAATATTGACACATTTACCACATTGTTGAAATAATTTGATGGACATATGTTCCATCCCCATGGAATAATCACTACCTTACCCATTGAGTTAGGTGGTAAGAGTGTCTCTGTTGTTGTGGAGGTTGTCGATGCACCTCTTAAGTACAATTTATTTCTCAGGAACACTTGGTTCTATGAGATGACTACATTTGTCTCATCTGTCTTTTAGGTCTTATGATTCCCTCATCAAGGGAAAATAATGACAATCGATCAACTTGCATTTTTTGCCCTAGATCATGCATCTAATGTGGGGTATAATGTACCCTTTGTCGGTGATACCCAATAGTCATGTATGAGTGTGGGTGTGGGGATGTTTAAATATCCTTCACTCATGGGAATATTTCCCCTTCCCCCACCACTTTTTGCTGCAAACATTTCTCTTATCAACATGATTTCATCATTCATTGGTGGATCCTATAGGTTTGTTGATCCTTGGGTGGTACCTCGTCCCAAGGATGTTGAATCATATGGAGCATCCATGCCACTCACTACATTCGATATTGTCGATCTATTAATCCCATTAGTATATGCTAATATTTTTCAACAACTCCATCCTCATATGGAGTGTGATCAACCTACTTAGCATGTATAGGTTTTTGATTCTCCAAGTTCACATGACATCCTATATTTTGATTTTCCTTCAAAAGAGGCCATCCTAGACATCATGGCTTCCAGAGATAATCCCAAGGAATATGAACATCATAAAGAATCCATCCTCCATTATTTGGAACCTACGAGAGTTATCATGATGAGTTTTGATCTAGGACTGGGGGCATTTGCTAAGGCATCCATTATTGTTCCTAGTCTTGACCCTTCTCCTCCTTGGTTTTATTTTTCAGAACTTGCCACCGATTTCTTTTCTCTCCCTTCCTATGAAGATTTGTGTTTCGAACCTACATCATGTCTTGATGGGAATCATCAAGGAGCTGACCTAGCTCATGAAACCACTCAAGATGAGTATCTTCATATACATTAATTCATTCCCATGTGGCATGGCCCAAATATGGTGTGTCATATGATGTCGACAATGGATCATTAGTTCATCGATGATGATCATGATCCTTGTCCTTAGCCTAGAAATGAATCTACTTGGAGTAAAGCATCAAGATGTGTAGTGCCTTGTACATAGGTGTGTTGTTTGAGTGATTTTTTTTGCATATATCATATCCAAAAAATCTATAAATATATATATATATATTTTTTGAGATTTTACTACACATGTTGACCCTAGAATCTAGTTTACATGTGTAGATAGGATTATGGGTACCTTTGTTTATGAATATGGTGAATTCCACTGAACTTGAGGTACGTGTCCCTCAAACCAACATATAGGGATAGGTTTTTCCCTTCATCCACTGTCTTGCATTATTAATTTTCCATTCTGCCATCATGATGCCTTAGGTTCAATCCCTTTGGGTTGCGACATTAGTTATTCCGGTTGCACATCGTAATATATTTGGAAGTGAATACCATTCATGGGTACCCTAGTTAGAACCTATAATTCCATATGGTTCCCATGCTACAATTTACCATACGCTCAAGATCCCTCCTTTATCCTTGTCATGACTTCACGTTGACACTCATTTTCCTCTCTTCATCTATTTTTTGGCCACATTTGGTAAGGGTTCTCGATTTTCTTTTATTGTTGCTTAATAGTCACCTATGCATTTGCTTCTTGTGTCATACATCCCATTGTTGCACTGTTATTTGCCTAGATTTTTCTTACCACTTCTATTGTAGAATTTGACCATCTACCTCTTGCATTATTTGACCTCCATTTTGCATCCATATACTCATGGAGAGAACAACTGCTATGAGTGGACCTGACTTTCCAGTACCATTTGCATTCATTTTACTCAGGTCAGTTCCATGAGCTTGGAACATAAGAGCATGTTGTTAAGCCACTCATTCTCTCCAGACGAGTACACTTTTATCTCTTTTTTGGAGTCGTAAAAGGATGTGAAAAATATACTATCGAGTACACTTTTATCTCTTTTTTGGGCTCATTAAAATTGAACAAAAAAACACTTCCGAGCACACTTTTATCTCTCTTTCACACTCATTAAACCATGAAAGAGAAACCAACAATAAAAAAAAGAGTGGGGGTTATTTACCATTGGTCTATTCTCAAAATAGCAGCGTCAGTCGAGTCACTCTTGAACATGGCACCTATTTGAGTCCTCATCATACAATTGGGTTTTAGCTTTCCGAGGATTTGTCCTAGTAATATGAGTTAGATGTACTCCTCTGGCTGGTTACTCTTCCAATCATCATGGATAGTGCTTCAATGCCTCATGTGTTGTTGCACTATATTTTTTTTAGCTCTTGTGTATCACTGCCAAGTCACCATTGTGTTATTCTATATGTTCAAGGGAAGTTTAAGCTTGAGTCAGCCATGTGTTGTTTTGTTGCCTTCTCGAGTCGACCATCCCTATGTCAGTTGTATTTGGTGATATTCTCTCTTCACATCATCTCTTAGTGTATGTTTTATGTTGATTGTTGAGGGATACATTAAGGCACTCCTTCGATGGATCTCTTCTTATCAATTTTATCACATTGTCTAGGAGAGGGATCTAGAAACCAACTATTACCTTGGAGCTTGTAGTCCTTAGTGGTAAGCCTCCTTGTGATCGACAATGAGTTTTCATCATTGATTCCCAATCCATTTATTCAATGAGTGTTCGACATCAAATCCTCTGTTCACACTCGCTAGATTGTAATAGGTACCTTAGGGTCCATCTCCCTTTTTGATGGGTCCCCTCGCATATTTTAACAATATACACCAATGAACATTAATCAGATGGTTTGTACCATGCTCAACATCAAATCACATAATCATATGATGTAGATTTGTACCATCGGGGTTTGGGATGAATACCTTGGGTTTAGGGCCACATCATTCCTATGCAACATCCCCTCTCAAGTTACGGTGTAGTATATCACTTGTCTATCACTACTTTGAGTACTTTGGGGGAAATTCCCGCTATGCTTGTTTCCTTCTTGATGTACATATGCTGCAACATAGATCCACATTATATTTGATGGTGGCTATGGTCGTATTTGTGACATAGATCCACATTGTACTTTTTTGTGGCTATGATCTTATTGATTACATGGATCCACCATGTATTCTTTTGTGGCCATGGTCTTGCATTTTATGTCATGGATCGGTAGTGAATTTTTTTGGCAACCATGCTTTGATACTCTTCAGAGTCAGAGTATGTCTACCTAGGGTATGGTCTATATATGCATTCATCCTCGGTGTTTGATTGCAGGTACTCTTTGACCTCCAGACCTCCTTTTCTCTCTCCTCATGCTACCTCACATGGACACTATTTTATTTTAATGTGTTTTAGCCATCCATTCCTTTCCTTCCCTCACACATTAGGGGGAATCTGTTATATCCTTAATTTCCACCCTCCAGGGCCAGAAGGGAATCCAATAAAAGGTGAAATCCTAGACACATATTTAGCTCAAAAATTGGGCCATTTTTTAGGGTCGTCGCAGGTCATACATGAGATAATAAGTGATGATCATCATTGATTATCTATAGTGAAACAAGTGACGACCTCTACAACCTTCTAATTTCATTGAGTTTCAAAAAGGTAGGCGAGGGATGATTTGTTTCCTCATGGCATGAGCCTTGGGACTCACATCATTCAAGTATCCAATGGTCTCTAGAAGATATAAAAGCTTTCCCAAGCCTCTTCCAAGGATATATGTAAATAAGGAAAGTCTTGAGAAAGAGGAAGAAGAATCATTTGCAAAGTTATGTTGTTCAATTACAGAGGTGATTCTCCATCTACAACAACCACTATCAGATTTCCTAGTTTGATTAAGAAGCTAAGGAGGAGCAAGGAGCAATGAGACAAAGGGGAATGCATTCACATCAAAGGTATGATAATTTATGTATTTCATATATTTCATTAATAGATATTTGGTTTCCCCCCTATTTGCATTGTTCAATTCAATTGTTTAAGATATATCTAGTCTTATGGTAAATAGATCATGATAGATCCAGTGAATTTGATTTTCCTAACACTAGAAGAATAGTAGATCAGTAGTCATTTGTCTCCTCGTGTGCAAAAAGAATATTTCAAGAGATGGAGTTGGATTGCAGGAGCTACATGAAATGGATATGCATGGAAAATCGTCAATTGAAAGGTATGGTCACCACCCTTCTTGGTTAAAAGGAAAATAACTTACTTTCATATAGGGAAACCATTAGAAGTCTAGCCCCATTGTTTGTCTAGGATTGGTAGGCAGATCTTAGGGAGATGTGACTTACCATACTGGTGAGATTTCTCAAATAACAACAATATATCTAAATCCACATATTAGACACCCTATATTCTTGTCATGTGTCATATGCTAGAATGCCCCCCCCCCTTTGGCACTTTTTTAAAGTGTTTTTTCTCACTAAAGGGGCCTAACCTCACTTGGGGCACTATATGATAGTTGTGGGGTTATTTTGAGCACACTTGGATGGTGAAGAGGTCACTTAAGTGATGTTTCACCTTGAATATATGACTTGGCACTCACTTAAGGTGATTTGATGATGTGGATATGTCTTTTACATAATTTCAAGGTTGACCCATTCTTTGACACAATTCTTGTTGATGGGGGTTTTATGACCCATTTTTTTGACTTGGAGGGTAGGTCCCATGATTCATGGAGGTTTATTTACCTTAGGTATGGACATGGTCATGTTTGTAGACATATTTCAAGGATTTATGGACATTATTTGAGAATTCTTTAAGCACATTTTGTGGAGGTTATTCCCTTTTGAGGTCATTATCCACACTTTCATGAGAATGTTCCACTTGGAGGAGAGAAACATTGGAGATTTACTTGCTTGGGAGGCTACCCCACCCTGTTTTGAGGCCTCCACATCACCCTTTTCTTGGAACGTTGTGCTTGGAGAGAAAATCGATACCATTTTTGGTGGGATCCTCCTCTTTTGTGAGGGTTTTTATCCTGTAAAACATATTTTTATTGTATTATGTCTTAGTCTCCAAGTCATGTGGATAACAAGTCAATTTTTTTTTATTTCCTTAACCTATATTTAGGGAATAAAGAATGAAAAGGAGTTGTGAGCCTCATATATAAACATAGTGTTAGGGACGTAACTTCTTTAACCCCTCACATAGGAAGACTAATATGTTTTCCATGAAATAAAGGACGACATTAGTTAATAAGGCCTATTTAATAATGTGAACAAGTCTAATGTAAGAAGACTTAATAGAAGCTTCCACTTCTAGAAATATCTTCCTCTATAATGCTCTTTAGAAGGTAGAATTAATATAAATAGGAGTAGAAGGGATGAGAAAGTCTTGTCTTGAGAATTATTGCAATATATCTCTGCTCTACTGGAGGTTTCCCCCTCAAAGAGGTAAGTGAACGTGGATTTATATCAATAAAGGTATCATTGTTGGTGTTGTTATTCTCTATATTTTATTTTTCTATTGGTATTTGCTGCAATATTTATGTTTCTACTTATTATAATAATCTGGTACCTTACAGGTGGTATTAGAGAACTTTCCTCTACAAAAATTGTGGGAATTGTTTTTTCTGGATAGAGACATGTACTGTCTGCATCTTTAAAGCATAGATAACTGTTGTTCAATAGGTAAAATCATGGCTAGGGAAGACTACACACAGGAAATACATATGATTTCATGGGGTTACTTGAAACAAATGTTTCACCTTGCTGGAAACCTCTGTAGCCTCTGTTAGTACCCCTTCGAGTAGTACCACATTGGATAGAATTTGTACACGACCATCACTCCCATGCGCCGTCAGGTATATCAGGAGTTCCCTAGGTCTCCAAAAACTAGCTATAGATCATTCAATTGACCACCTGATAGCTATAGTGACACTGAGAAAAACAACTGGGGAGATACTCTTTAGAACCTGGGTAACCGAGTAGTACGACTAAGGGTACGGTCGAGCCTTTTGATTTGGTTCCCTGTTATATTGGTCCAAGTACTATTGTTCGATCCCACACATATATCAAAGAGATATATCACAGGGAAAACCATTTTCCGTGGGAACCCTAAAAACCCCAACCCTTGGGATCATACTAGAACATATAATGAATAGAAGGGATATATTACTGCACAACCTTGACTCCTACATTATGGTTATGAAATTCCTACACAATTTGGGCATTTTTTCATGGTATTATTCTTTAGGCTGGAGTATAAATCTATAAGAGTATTAAAAAAAAAACCATTGGATTCCTCTCTTTTCCCTAATCATCGTTGTACCTATCATTTTTCATCCTTTTTTTCCCATGGACACAACCCCATTCCCAAAACCCTATTTTTACACCTATCCCATTGGATTCCTCTTGTCTCCTTGATTGCAGTGGTATATGTCACTTATTATCCTTTTTCAGTAGACCCATTCCCCCTCCCGTTGATGGGAACAAGTGACCACTTGTCAACTAAGAGGAGACAACCCAGTCTGAGGTCCTTAGAGAAGAACCCAAGCTATTTGGTATGGTTGTTCCTGATCCATTAGCCAATGAGAGAATATTCCCTTGTAAGAGAATATATGTGGAAAATATTTCCTAAGGGCCCTATCTACTAAGATCTATAACTAACATATTAATTATAAACAAATCTTCAATATTTACAATAACTACTAAAATGAAAGAAGATAATAGAACATTAACCACTTTATACAAGATTTACAGGATTGCAGAAACCTTGTGAAATAAAGATTTTAACATAAGAACTAAATCTCAGGCAAAAGATAGAAGAATTATAAAATTTAAAAATATTCCAAAAATAGACTAATATATAAACAATTACTCTATTTGAAGTTGAGTACCTATGTCATATTATCGGAAAGGATGGTGTACGGGTGGATACTAATAAAATTGAAGCTATGAAGGATTGGAATTGCCCTAAAACTCTTAAAATCTTGTGTGGTTCCCTAAGTTTAATGCGCTATTATTGCAAGTTTTCTCATAATTATGGAAAAATTGTAGCTCCTCTCACTTATCTCCTCAAAAAGTGTAGCATCCCTAGCCCCAAGCTGGGCCATGCAACAATTTTTTTTTTCCAACTTTGATACCATTTAATTAATAACATGCTTTGCATATCCATCAAATATGCAGTTTAAATAACATACAGTTCATGCATAAACATGTACAATAAAAAATACATAAATTATATAAACATTTACACAATAATTGGCAAATAAACACATAACAATATCACTTATCTTTTGTGAAAACATCGACTGATTGCAGACCTCAGATGATCCTCCCAACCATAAACTATGATGGTCATAAACTCTCAGTAGCAGGCCACACTTGTTGTTGGGTCTCAAACTCCACTAGGGAAATGGCATCCTAAGCCAGGCTAAGGTATGACTAGTAATATAATTAACCTTAGGCCAAGGTGCCAACTCCAACAACCATTCTTAGCTCATAACATCACATTCCTCATAGCCTGTCCTACCCTAGGAAGTGTACCCTTTCTCTTCTTGACAATCCTTTGGCTGTCACACTTCCTTTCTAGAGTTTCTGCAATGAACCAAATAGGAAGTATTAGAGGTCTATAACACCTGGAACCCAAGGTTGCTCTCATAATTTCCACACCCACTAGCCAACAGACATAGAAACAATTACTAGCAATTCTCTCACCAAGAGAGAAATGCTCACAGGCCTATCAAAACGTTTCTTCAACCTGAATTACCATAATTACTAGGTACAATCAACTACCAAATATTAGAAATCACAACTACCATGGATGGAAGGGACTGTACGGATGATTCAGAATAATGGGAAAATACACTAAGTTCCTACTTTATGTATGCATGTTTCCAACTTGACACTTTTCCAGCTAGGAACTACATGTTCCCCACTTGGTGATTCATTCCCCACCTTTAGGAACTTATGATAAAATAATTACTTAATTATGCTTTAGGAAATATTAATATAATATTCCCTTGGCTTAAGTCCCCTGGGCTTAGCCCCTCTTCCTAGAATCTTATTCCCCTTTCTATCGAGTGGAGTTATATGCCCCCATACTCTTTTGTATCATTGGTAAACAACAATTATGTATTTTATTAATCAATTCAAGTGTGATTACATATTACAATGATAGGTTCATTGACCTTTATCATCTAAGATCTCTGGCCTAATAATCACATAGGCACTTTGGCCTCAAAACATATATACAAAGTCTCTTTGGCCCAAAATATCTTGGCTCAAAAAACTATAAAGTAGATGTACATTTACAATTTGGGTTTATCCTAGGGGTGTTACATTCCCCTCCCCTTGTTTCTACACTATCCTCAGTGCATTATATACACATGTACAATCCAAAAATCTTCAAAAGGATGTAGATACTCCTGCCACATGGCAGATTCATTCTCCTAGGTTTCATCTTCAAGACCGTAATAGGTCCACTGTACCTTTACCAAACCTATTGCTCAATTCTATATAAAATTGACTTTTCGATCCAATGTGCACACTGACAAAACGCAAAAGTCTCCTTCTTGCTCCACCCAGATCACATTCCAATCAATTACATGATTAGCATCAGGAACATCATTTTTAAGAAAATATACATGGAATACATTATGAATGCACATGGATTCAGGTAGTGCAAGAATGTATGCAACATGGCCATTCCTCTCTAGGATTTCAAAGGGTCTACAATATCTGGCTTCCATCTTTGAACAATTCCCCAACTTCAGGTAACTTCTCTTGGGCTTCACTTTTAATAACACATGGTCACACACTTTAAACTCTTTGTGAGTTATGCCCTTATCTGCATAAATTTTCTACCTGTCTTGAGCAACATTCAAATTCTACTTTAGCTTTACCATATTTTCTTCCATTTCCCTAAGCAATTATGACCCAACCACTGTTATGTCAATTGGGTTGTCCCATGTCACTGGTGTATTGCACTTTCTACCATATAATTCTTGAAATGGTCTCATCTTTAAAGATGATTGATACCCATTATTATAAGAAAATTCAACTAAGTGTATATACTCTTCCCATTTTGATGGTTTATATATTACATACATCCTCAACATATCATCAATCACCTGATTGACCCTCTCTATTTTCCCATCTGAATCTGGATGATATGTTGTGCTAAACTTCATACTTGTCCCAAATCCTTTAAATAATCCATTCGAAAAGTTTGATTTGAACTTGGGATCTTTGTTAGAAATAATTTCCTTAGGCACAACATGAAGCCTGGTAATTTCCCTCATATAAATATCTACAATGTTAGTTTCCTTGTGAGTTAGATTTACCATAATAAAATGAGCATATTTAGTGAGCTTATCCACCACCACCATGATGGAATCATGTTGCTTTGTTGTTCTGGGTGGCTTGGTGATGAAATCAATTTTCACAACTTCCCATTTCCATTATGGAATGGGAAATGGATGTAGCAAACCAATTGAATGCTTGTGATCATCCTTGACCTTCTGACATTCTAAACATCTGGCAATATACTCAACCGACTCTTTCTTCATACCTAGTAAAAAATATTGGTTCTTGACAATTGTAATTATTTTATGGTAACCTACATGCCCACCATAAGGCACATTATGCATTTCTCTCAACACCATATTTTTCATCTCCTAAGAATTAGACACATATGCTTTTCCTTTGTACATGAGGATTTCATCCTCTCTTAGCTCATAATCTTGAATTTTATATTGATTATTACCTTCTTGTAATTTTTCTTTTATCTCCATATAATGTCGATCTGATGTTGTATCTTCTAAAGTTGTGTCTTTCAAATCAGATTTGTACATGCTAATGGTTGTATCATGCATCTCATGCAACATCCTATTGAGTGCAACAACCACCTTGCACTCCTTTCCTTTGATATGCTTTATATCAAAGTCATATTCACTAAGGAACTCCAACCATCTAGTTTGTCTAACATTCAATGTTAGTTGTCCAAATAAATATTTCATACCACTATGGTTTGTCCGCAGCTCAAATATTCTTCCCATGAGACAATTCCTCCACATTTTCAAGGCATGAACTATTACTGCCAATTCCAAGTCATGAGTGGCATAGTGTCTCTCATGCTCTTTTAATTTTCTTGACTCATAGCATATCACATGCCCATTTTGACTAAGGAAGCCACCAATTCCTTATTTTCATGGATCAATGCACATAATAAAATCTTCATTTGGATAAGTAATCCTCAATATTGGTGCACTTGTCAATAACATCTTCAAGTGTTGAAAAAATCTTTCACAATCAAAGGTCCATTCGAACTTCACACCCTTTTTTTGCAAAGAAGTGATTGGGTGTGTAATCTGTGAGAAACCTTCAATAAATATTCTATAATATCCTAGGAGTCCCATGAACGATATCACCTCTAATACATTCCTTGGTATTGGCCACCCCTCAATGGTTTTTATGTTCTCCAGATCCATTGCTATTCATTCCTTTGAAATGATATGGTGCAAATAATGTATCTGCCTCTGATAGAATGAGAACTTTCTCAACTTTGCATACAAATGGTGTGCCCTTAATACTCTTGTCTCTCTATGATATTATTTCTATATTCCTTTTGTGCCCTTAACTTTGCAAATGTGCATGCAATGGGATTTGTTAGACCATAATAATTTAACAAATATATAAAATTATGCACCATTTTCCCCCTTTAAGTAAACCAAAATTATTCTTTATGTTTCCTTGTGAAATATAAATTTCAATTCACATTCCTGGGTGACCATATGGATTCCTCTATCTAGTACCTTTCCAATGACTATTTCACTGCTCAATTGAGTCTTGAGCAGCAAGTTATAGTCATTTGAACATTACCCATTTTCTCCTTTTGCACACTTTTCAACCAAGTGTAATTTTTATCTATGTCCAAGACTTCTTAAACCTAATCCTTTGAGAGTTGGAAAAAATATAAATTATATTTCTTCATAACCCCATTTTGAACAACCTTTCCAATTTTCACCTTCATCCTGACTCCAAGCTGCTAGATATAGCATGTTGTAGTTTTTCCCATTTTCCTCTTTTAGCCTCAAATGCTACAAGAGACTTCTACCTCCTCTTGTGCACTTTTAAGGACCCAAATTATTAATCTAAATCCATGGATATATTCTATGGCTTAATATATTTTCAAAGACTACTCATGTACCCCAATATGACTTATGAGCACGAAGTTATGGCCTCCGGAAGTCAAGTGAACCGCATTTTAACCTTGCATTGTTTGGCCTTGAACTCCCTCATACAAGCTCCATTTGATGAAAAACTTAGCTTGTTAGCAATATCTCTTTGAGCTCTTTCATTTTAGAAGTAGAAACTCTATGTCCTATAAGGACACACAATTTCATAAAATTTCAACTTCTAAAAATGTTGTTTAGCCCTTCAAAAATGGCCTACAAAAACAAGACTTGGAAAACACCTAATTTTTCTGGTAATTTTCACTATTTTTTGAGAATTTTAGTTAAATTCTACTGACTAGAATGTTGATGTGGAATATTGATCCACCTAGCATCCCTATATGATTCCATGTTAGCTCCTCACCCACCTAGCCTTGCCTCATCAACCTATGTCTCCTTCTCTTACTTCCTTCTTCTCTTTTTCCCTTATGTGGGATTGAACTTCATTAAAATATTGATATTTTTATGCCCCCCACATTCCCAACTAGCATATTACTAACCTGTATGGGACAAGGGTCCCACCTATATGAGATGATACACATTCCAACTTTTCATTGGGTCGTCAAGATGGGCGGCCCCATCATGTACCCATTTTTTCAGAGCGAGTAGACTTGCATGTCCATCTGATTAGATGGTGAAGCACAATGGGTGGATTAGATTGATCAATGATTAGGATGAATTTTCATCCCCCCAAAATCATGGTTCCATGGGTCTAAGATTGTTGTTTCGCAGGTCAGGCAGGCACCCTATCCATAGAGACTACATGTCACCTGCCACCTACCACCAATTTCCACCATGTACCTACCATTGTGGCATTACACATCACCTCTACCATGTCATATCCATGTCGCTTCCATGTGGCCTCCATGTCACACTGACGTCATTGTACGAAAAAGTATTCAATTTTTCCTAATTTTGCATAAATTATGAATTTTTCAAAATTCCAAAAAATGCATAATTTCATAATTGGTCTCTCAACCGCCATTGAATTTCTATAAATAAGCTTAATATGACTAATTTTGGCCCTGTAAACATCAATTGGGCCTCTACACAAAAAATTCAACTCCTTCACATCGAATTCTCCATGAATTTAACTACAAAAATTGGGGATTTTGCCCAATTTTTCCCAATTACACCATGGTTGTACTGTAATTCCATAAGTCACCCAATTGCAGGTTCGAGAATACCCAATTAAATATCAAAATTGGATATTTTTATCTACTAGGCCCAATTCCATTAAACTCCCCAATTCCCCAATTCTAGTACAGTAATTTTATCAGACATGTCACAAACATCCTTTGAAAATTAAATTTGTGCAAATTCCTTCATTGACACTTTTTTATCTGGCCCGTAGGCTCAATATTGAACCTTTGGCTCTGCTTACACAATGTAGCATCCCCAATCCCAAGCTGGGCCATGCCACAAAAAAAAATTCCAACTTCGATGCCATTTAATTAATAACATGCTCTGCATATGCAAAAAATATGCAGTGCAAATAACATACAATTCATGCATAAACATGTAAAATAAAACATACTTAAATTATATAAACATACAAACAATAATTTGCAAATAAACACATAAAAATAAGACTTATCTTTTGTGAAAACATCGACTAGATACAAACCTCAGACATTACTCCTAGACATAGACTTTGTTGCTCATAAACTCTCAGCAGCAAGCCACCCTCAAGCTCTGACTCAAACTCCACCAAGGAAATGGACTCCTAAGACAAACTAAGGTCTAACGAGTAAAAAAATTAAGCTAAAGCCAATGTGCCAACTCCAACAACCATTCCTAGCTCACAGTCTCTCATTCCCCACAGCTTGTCCCACCCCAGGAAGTGTACCCATTCTCTTTTCAACAGTCCTTTAATTGTCCCACTTCCCTTCCAGGGCTTCAACAAAAGACTATAAAGGAAGTCTCAAAGCTTTGTAGCACCTAGAACCTGAGGTTTCTCTAAGAATTTCCAAACCCATTGATCAGTGCACAGGGAAACAATTCCCATCAATTCTCTCACCAAGAGAGAAATGCTCACATGCCTAGAAACCTTCTTATTCTACCCAAATTACTAGAATTATTGGGTACAATTAGCTACCAAAGCCTCCAAATCATAGGTACCATGGAAGGAAGGGGCTGTATGGATGTCAAGAATGATAGTGAGTACGATTGAGAATAATGGAAAATGTAATGACCTTCCATGTTACGACAACCATTCTAGTAACAGGTGCGAATTTTTTTTTTTTTTTTTTTATATGGGGACCCTTCAGTATCAGTGTGGTCATTAAAAACTCTTTAATCAGATCATGCATTCCATCATATCATTTTCTTTTTTCCACAAAAAAAAACTCTTACCCTTAAAAGTACTAGCATCAATCATTTCCAATACCTAGGCAACATGTATTTTTCTAAGAATACAATCCATTGTAATCCATTGGTTATACAACTCCTATTTCCTAAGAATACCACATATAATTTATATTCAATATTAAACTAGTGTTTTTCCTAAACAAATAATACCCAAGCAATGATGTTTCTTTCTAGATAGACGTTCCGCCAAATTTACATGGATAAACTGTAATAATCAATTCAATCTTACTTCAATCTTAATTGGAATTATAATATAAAAACTTCCAGTAGATATGAGTGTTAACTCCACTTTAATTACATAACATTTCTTTTTCAAGAACTCCTTAAATTTAAGGAAAGAGCTACCCTACCACAATACTACTATTTAACATTAATTGACAATGTCACTACCATACCATACTTAACAATGTTTAATAAGACGTTATCATTATATTAACAATGGTCATTCATTCATTGAATAGAATATTCAACAATATTCACAATCTAACTAACCACAATGACCTAGGTGCCACATTATTCATCCTTTAATGCCAATAATTGTCAAGACCACATATGACGTAATCTCATATACCTACGCATTCTCAAAATTAAAATCAACACAACGTCATAATTGAGGGTTTGACCGGTAACCGTAGCGACGTGTATATTGACGAATAGTGCCGAATTTATAAGCCAATCGATCAACGTAATTACAGAATTTGTATGACAAGATATAGCAATAATTAATGAGCCTACTTAATTTATAGTATAAAAACATAATAACAATCTTATTGATTTGAATAACCACATCACATTGGTATTGAGTACATCCCAATATATACGTCTCATTGATATTGAATCCATAAAACATATACGTCTTAAATATATCTATAATTAATGAGCCTATAGTATAAAAACATAATAACATCTTGATGATATTGAGTATTAACATCACATTGATGTTAATTATATCCCAATAATATACGTCACATCGATAATTGAATATATCAATAACCATTTTTTATTTGGCAATGACCAGATATAGCAGATTCATTATTTAATGAGCTTATCAAATAACATTATGAAAAATATAACGACATCATATTGATATCTGAGTAGTAATATGACATTGAAAATTTAATATAAACCGATAATAACATCCCATTGAAAATATCCATAAACTATGTTATTTACAGGACCGGATATGATGATCACAGCAATTTACGAGCCAATTTAACAACCGTATTAAAGGGACGAAAATTTAGAAGAGCGTTCCTTTCAAGGGATCAAGAAGGGTAATGTAGAAATAGTAACCTGGGAAAAATCAATAACAAGACGGACAGTACAACGAATTGACAAGAAGAGGATCATCAGCAGTTTAGATTCGATTTCAGGTTAACTCCCATGACTGGGTGATAATACGGCACAAAAGTTTTATGCATCAGAGACAGTTAAGAGGCCACGCAGCAGTGACAGTAAAGGAAAGTGCCAGATTCAACGATTGACGAGTAGTTAATCAGTGAATTCGCCACGCAGTAGTGACAGTAATCTAAATGCCAGAATCAAAAACGATTTGACGAGTAGTCAATCAGTAATTTCGCCACGCAGCAGTGACAGTAACGGAAAGGCCAGATATCAAAAGATTTGACTAGTAAATTATTATTTCCACTGCCGTAGCTCCATGGGATAAATGCCCAACGAAACCAGAAGTGAAACGAAAGGAATGTGGCTCAGACGGGAGGACACGCGCTCAGAACGCAGCTCAATAAAATAAAACGTTCAAGAATAGATGGCCACTGTACATACTAAAACGCCCGATCTGACAATGGTTCACTGCATGTAACGAAATGCTTAATCACAAATGCCCAACGCACCATGACAGTAAAAGAAAAGACGCCCAAATAACAGCGATTAAAACGCCCCTACAACAGTGGTAATAATGATCAAAAACCAAACAAAAACACAGCTCAATGACCCTTCAATACAAACCCAACACCGACTAAGCCCGATCAGAGATAAAATGCCCCACGCCAGACATGAAAATTGCCCAACGCCAGCTGCAACTACCCAATACACAGCAAAAAGAAAAGGGCTGGAACCACAGTTGCAAAACACGCCTCATAACAGTGTAACACGCCCCTTGACTATGCAATGACCAGTGTACCATTTTCTTACTGAGCGTAAATAGAACGCCCACTACCAGAAGGGATTACAAAAATATGAATACGCCTACATACGAATGTTCAACTGAAGTAAAAAGACGCAGATCAAGGAAATTACGGGATGTACCAGCGAATCCAATCAACAGAATTGAAGGTATGTGTAAGTGAATCCAATCAAATGGAGGATATGTACAAGTGGATCAAACAAAATTTTGCCGGCGTAATCAACTGAATTTAATCAAATAAATGGCAGGCATGCACAACTAAGTCCAATTAGATAAATTGCAAGCATGCACAATAGACCCCAATTAAGGAGATTGTGGGTATACACAACTACATCCAATCAATAGGAAATATGCATTTTGCCGTCGACAAAATATGATGGTAGGCATATAATATAACGCCGAACCCAAATGTCGATTCCACAAGCCAAGGAATAATTTGTTTTACAAAACCATGAGGAGAATAACTAGCACTCAAAATATCCTCATCATTAACCTTAATTTTCCGAAAGTAAAAATGCACTATACTCCATCAGTTAGAACCATACCGTTGCCTTTCGCTTTCCTCGGACGACGTCCCGCGCTCCGTGCTGCGTCCCGCTCTCCGTGCCCCGTCCCGCTTTCCGACCACAGAAAACTCACCGGTACCTCCCAGCCAACGCTAGGGGTACTCTTCTTCCCCCTTAGCCCCCCGAGCCACAAAGGGGCCACACAAGAACCAGAGATCAACTAGCATCTCAGCTCGCCTCAACGGCTGAGCTACCACTCCAACACAGCTGAGCTAGGTTTTGATTTGAACAGGGCGACAATCTAATTAGGGGAGTCATTTTTTAGAATTTATCGAGCGTTAAGGTCTTAGGGTCATTTAAGTTGTCTCTTCATCATCATCCATGC
>JASDQU011402583.1:25877-40435 GCA_032191745.1 Picea mariana | reverse complement strand
CCTTGTTTAATCTAACTGAACAATTTGAATAGATGATTTATGTGGTTTTGCAGTGATTTGAATACAAACAGCATCCTGTCATAAATCATGACGCATCATCATCAAGGTTAAGTGGTTCATCATCATAAAAATCCAGTTCACTTGCGAGCAAGTGTCCTCAAAGAATAAGTTTTGTCAGTGCGCCAGAGCGGGATGTTACATAACCATGAAGTTTTTCAGACCAATCTCAACTTAGAACTAATCCATAAGCATCTGGAATATCAACAACAATAATATATATTATTGGAAACACTTTAGAATTAGATGATAATGTGATTAATACATCCTTCAATTCTCCCAAAACTTTTACCCTTGTTTAATCTAACTGAACAATTTGAATAGATGATTTATGTGGTTTTGCAGTGATTTGAATACAAACAGAATAAGAAATTATATTCAAAGATGCACCTGAATCAACCAAACAATTATGCACATTTTTATTAAAAATTTTGAAAGTGAGAAGAAACGGAGGAGTATGTGACCTTGATCTATCACCTATAAGAATTGAACCAATATATACTTCAGAAGATAAAGTTTGAGTTGTTGAAATTTTTTCTTTATTTGTTATTGTAGTAGATGATGAACTTGTTTTCTCAGAGACTCCTAAATCCTTTAATAAACTATTCTTTTGATATTTTAGTTTTCTTAATTCATAAAGAGAAATATTTTCTCTGATCTTTTTCATGTCTTCTATAATATTATAAACAATTTTTTCAAGGATAACTAGACTTTTTGATACTAACTTGTTTTCTACAGATTGTGTATTTGATAATATATCAGCTTCAAAATTTGAAGATGTACTTTTGCTTCGGGTCTGAGTAGCGAGAGATTCTTTTGTATCATATTTATCAAAAATTCCATTAATATCCCAAAATGAATTAGTATCTTTAAATTATTCATTGTCCTCTCCTTCTTCCTCATCAACATTAACTCTTTCTGAAGTTTTTCCACCAGGTGGAATCTATGGATTCTTTTTGAAAAAAGGCCTGAAAGGTTTATTCGAAACTTCAACTAGTTTTCCTTTAACATCAACTATCTTATTTACTAATGTTTTCAAGACTTTCTGTAAATCTTCCATATCAAAAACATTTTTATCTTTCCTTTCATCTTTGACAATTGTTTTCTTGGTTGTTATAGAATATCTTGAATCTTCACCTGGAGATTTACTTGCAATACTAGATATTTAATTTTCAACATCTAAAGCATATTGCATTGCTTCATTCAAAGTATTTTTACTTGCTCTTTTAACAAAMATAGMAATGGAAACTTGTAAAGCARAGGAATAAAAATCAATCGGAATGTCTAAACCAGGCTTGGATGTTTGAGACATTTTATTGAGAAGTTTAAGGAATCTTTTATTGAAATCTTTGATTCTTTCTTTGGGACCCATTCTAATTTTGGATAATTCCACTAATAAAATAGATGAATATTTATCATCCCCAAATTTATTAATGAACAAATCCTCGAAAGTATCCCAATTAGTAATGGAATTGGCTTGTAGAGAAAAATCCCAAGTAGAAGATCCTCCTTCGAAAGTGTATGGGAAAAGTCTACATACAACATCTTCATGCTCAACGCTTCTCAAGTTAACAATGTACATAAATTTGTTGATATGATCATCAGGAGTTTCTCTTGATTCAGGATTAAATTTTGGTAACCATTTGTTTGGATTTTTAGGTAAATTATGTTGATTTCCAGGAACATTGACTGCTCTGAGAGTTCTCCAAGGTGTTATCAGTACTCTAGCCATAGTATTTGGTTGACAAGGAGATGATGGAGGAGGAGATGTATGTAGAGGAGGAGTTGAGGGATGATTATTACCAACAATTTTAATTATTTTTTTCTGATCTGGATAGGAACTTGAAAATGAATGGGTTCAATACCTAATCTATGTCTTTGTCCTCTTGTAAGAACACCTAATTCTTGAATGATAGAATCTATAGAATCACAAGATCGTTGCGAAGTTTCTCCTTGATTTCTAATCTCTTCTATGTGTTGCTTTATTTGTTGAAACCTTGGAGAACTAAGAAAAATGGAAGAAATATCACTTACAGTTCTACGAATTGGGGATTCGGATTATGTATTAAAAAAATATACCATGGGAGAAGTTGATATACTTCAATGGTCTTTGGTTTTGTTTATTTCTTTGGCCATTCATTATCAGTGTCCCTCCTTCTAGCTCCAAAATGTTGATGGTCAAATATGACCATATTCAACATGGAGGAAATCACCCGGTCAAGATCCCAATTAGATCTTTATCCGTTGTAAGTGGCGATTATGATTGATTTAGGTCCAATTAACTATAACTATCTAATCTATTAAATTCAAAATATATACACCTTTTAATCAATTGAAGAGTTTTTACCTATTGTTGAATAACAAACTAACATATCAATATATACAAATATTAAACTATATACAACATAGGAATTAACTATAATTGAAATAAAAGTTACCTCTATGAAAGAGGATTTGTTTTCTTTTGAAAAGTATGTATGATGAAAGTAAAAGAGATTAACTAAAACAGAACAAAACTAAAAGGAAAAATCTAAACATTGGCCCCAATTATAAATAGTATATGAATCTAAGTAAAATAAACAATGTTTTAAAGATATAGATCTTCAAAACAAATATTTAATTAAATCAACTGAAAATGAATTATAAAACATGATTAAATAATTAACACAAACTTATAATCCCAACAATAATTCACATACATATTAATCACTGAAATAATGTGTAACATGAAAAATGAAATTGATTTAATTTATCAACAATAATTAACTAAATCAACCTGTAATATCATCAACACATCATCCAGATAAAACTTTGATTTCAAAAATAAACAACTCAAATACCAAGAATAGTACCAAATACCGATTTTCTTGTATTAATATTCAAAGTCATAAAGAGATTCAGAATAATGTATCAAAACCAAAACTTGTACAATAGTGTATAAGCTCTATTTTATTTCCAAAAAATTGAACAGTCTACAAAAATTTTTAATTCCCCAAACTAGATTAACTAAGCATAAAAATAAAAAACTACTAATTGTTCAATGTCTGGAAACTAATTTTATCATTTCCCGCATTTTCCAAGACATTCTTTTTACACTTGTAAAAAGCAAAAGAAAAGAAAAACATAAATTAATAAAATATAAAAACGAAAATTAGAGTTGCTCCAGAATTTGAAATTTTGTAGCTACTATTTTATTAACTAAAATTGATAAAAATACAAACTAATCTAAAAAAAATGCTAAACTCATACCAAAAACGAAAATATTTTAACACTGAGTATTACTGGGAACTGTTTTGAAATCAGAATTAACAAAAATATTAACTCCTGTAGAGTTAATGTTAACTACATCTTTCTTTTTATCTTCTTTGAACCCTGAAACTTGTCTTCTTTGACTATCAATCAAAGATCTATTATCTGATCTAAGGAGTTGATTTTCTAATTCCAAATCAATTATATTAGCCTGTAACACTGGAACCACTGAATAATATTTATCCTTCCAGAAGGAAACCTCCAGATTGGGACTGGTTTCAGTTCTTTCCTTTTCCTTTTCTTTAGCAAGATTTTCACTTGGTTCCTGTGAAGAAATGTGATACGGGGAAACATGTTGTGGGGAAGAGACTTCATTATTTGTAGCCAACTCTTCATCATCAACCTGTATACAAGAACTAGCTTTTGAGGTTTTCCTAGACTTATTTCTGAACATTCTTGAAATTTTGCTTCCTTGCATCTTGTTCATAAAATCAACAAAATTAATGGAATCATTGTTTTTTGTGGTAACAGGTGGGTCACATTCATATTAAATCAAGGAAACTATGGTTTTCTTGGAAGCTTCAGAAGAATCTTGAGGTGCTTCACTGAAAACACACGATTCTAGGCTAAGGTTAAACCTGACAGTTTGACTACGAGTAACCCTCGCGGTATTTTTCTTGGGAGAAGAAGCATGAGGGTAAGGCATAACGTAATCTTCTACAGGATCTAGGGTTTCCGCCTAAGAAAGATGAAACTGTGAGCCTGTTTTAGAATTAACTTGAAATTGATTTCTTTTCATGATGTTTTCTCAAGAATCACCATTTTGTTGTAATTGAAATTCGATCAGAATTTTCACTATAACATGATGAAAGACATTTCTTTCTGAACTGATACTCTTTCTCTGATATAAATGTGTCATTTTAGACACCCTTTTAAGAAAGAACGCAAGCATGTTCAACTCATAATCCATGAAGACCAGTAAAAGGCGAAAGTGATAAATAAAGAAAAGGCTATATCTGCCCTCACAGTTGATAAACCCCTTAATAACTATTAACAAAAAATTGCATTTTTCTTTAATTGAGGATATGGGAATACTTTTATAATCGTATTTGCATTCAGGAGAAACCAGAATTTTCGACCAAGGAATCTCCTTCACCCTCTTGGTTTTAGACCAACATTCTCCTTTTAATGGAAATTTAGTGGCTCTAGTTATTACTTCTTCATCTAGCTATAATTTTATATCCCTAATTTTGGCGCGTTCACCATCAAAAGTTCGTGTGAAAGCTTTGGTGACTTGCACGTTATGACCATAAAACATGCGCATAAAATCTAACCATCTGACCTTCTCAAAAGTTGGATAATAATCTTCCTAAGCTTCAATAAGATCAACAACGTGTTCTACTCTGGAAATCATTCCCATCTTAACAACAATTTACCACACTATAGTTCAAAAAACCCTCATAAACGAAAACTAACAGAACCTTGCTTGCAAATGAATGACAACAGAGTTTCAATTCTTGAAGAAAAAACTTATTTCGAGGAAGACACAACATAGGTAATAACTCATGAATACAAAGATACAATTGAATTCTATTCATGGATGTGAATCAGTTCACTTCAGGAAAGGAGTATTGTTCGTATGCAGGTTGAAATGACCCTGAATTAATGTTCCATTAACTTCATTTTATTTTATAATGATCGGAATAAGACTAACGTACCACAACAAGATCTTAAAAAACTATTTGTATATCGTGAATATCAAATTTATGACAGGCTAAGTAAGATTTTAATAGATTATGATCAATCATGGTTTTAGAGCATTTGTTTTAAAATCGACAATAAAAAATAAAAATAAAAAATTGTAGCTTGTCAAATATTGTATCTCTTTGAAATAAGAAGAAATCATATGGAATATGTGAGATAAAAACATTTGAAAACCAACATTTTAATCAAAACCTTTATCATCCAAAATGGAAAATCTCATTAATGATTGAATGAAACTCAAAGAGGTTAGGAGAATGACCAAAATTGTCAAAACTAAAAACATTATTTAAGTAAAATAAAATTTCATTTTTCAAAAATGAAAAAAGAAGGGTCCCAAATCTTTATTTATAATACAGAATTTGAGAGGTTGTTGTCTTCTACAACACAAGGTTATGAGGCTGAATTTTGACAATATATAAGCTAAAGGAGAACTTATAGAGCCACTGGACCAAAAGGACTAGCATATGTTCAAGCACCCTAGAGAAATCAACATAAAAATCAATCCGTAAGGGCCCAAGGCTAAGTTTCAAGTGTCTAGGCACTTATCGGGAGATTAGAAAGGCCTATTCACACTATGAATGGGCTTAAGCCCTTTTCAAACATGGGTTATATCATGTGACTGAGGCTTAATAAATGAGAACTAGTGAAAGTGTGGGGCCAAATTATCCAATGGTTGCAAGAAATCTTGATCTACGATGGGAGGTTGATGTCACATCGTGAAAGTACATGGAGGTTAACATACATGAGGGGTGTGATGATGGTTTTAATAGTCACATGTTGAGAGTTGAATGGTGTCTCCTTGAAGGATACATAAGGTAAAACCACTCCCATTGGGTCATGAAAATGGTATTCTGTCTAGTTGCCTATCTTCCCACTCAGCATGCACATGTCCGCCCACTTGCTGCCACATGAAGCCGACATAGTATCCCACCTAGGACACTGGGGAAATCAAAGACAACATGACACACTAATAGGACACTTGTTAGAAACAGTCTGAGATTTCCACTTGTATAGAAGGGGCCCACTGGGGACTTCGGTCACCATATCAAAATTAACTACATGTAGGTCGAGCCTAGAGACACATAAGCTCTGAAATGGACCAATAGGAAGGTGTTGCATGTTCGTGGGGCTGTGATGAAATCAACATAATTTCACCCAAAAAATTTCACCTCTTACCAAACATTCAAAAGCACCTATCCATTAGGAAAACAATGTGTGTTTATACAAAGGCATGAGGAGGGATTCTTTCAAACACGTGAAAGATATTATGACAATGTGCCAAATCATTTAATGAACAAGAGGGATTTCAAGGTGACATTTGGCTTCACTTATGCATGTCCTTTACAATCATCACATCATTACCTATAACTAACAAGGGAAAATAATCACAACACATACATGCACACACACAAGCCCTAGATCTCATCATATTGGATTAGATGTGATGAATGGATTCATCCCATCAATTGTATCAACAAGAACATGTCAAGATCCTATAAAAGAAAGTTGAAGGACCAGAAGAAACCAACATGTGAGTAATTTGTTCTCTAAAGGTGAGTTACTTAGATTCCCGATGTCACATATGATGACCCACCTGCACAATCTCTCACCACAGGAGAATATAATTAGCCATCTTAGCTACAAATGTCGGGAGAGTGTGTTCTGAATTTCACGAAGGAGGGAATGTATGTCTCCAATATCATTATTTAAAACTTGAGAGTATTCAAACGTCTTGTAATCCATCTTCAGGTTCAATTTCCAATCCAATCAGTGTGCTAGAGAATCTTGAGGAAAATGATTCAAGGATTTGGTTAATTGTGCTATGTTTCATTGGGTAATGTTAGTTGATAGGAAATGGCTAGCCTTCCCTCTCACCGATAAAGGCTGAGAACACTTGTAAAGAATCAAACAAAGGCTCAATTGGATGAAGATAACACACCCAAAAACAATATCAACAAGCTAACTCTGGTGGTAGAAATTCATTTTCACCAGGTTAAAATTAGTTAAAAAGTAGTTAGAAAACCAGAGATGGCATCGAGAAACTGACAACATGTATTCAGTTTCAAAAACAAAAATTGGTCTAGATGAATGGTTTTCTCACAAATGGAAACGTCTATAAAGAATAATAAGGAGATCATTTTTTAGGTCATCACTTTGGAGAATTTAATGTTTTCTTACAACCAGAGTTGTTTGATTAGAACCCTCAGGAAAAAATAGATAATTAAGGTTGTAGGCTTCATGAGATTCATCCCCTGCATTATGTTTCATTCTGTCATTCCTCTTTTTGTGCATGTGCTCTTGTAAAACCCACCTCTCTCATTTTGTCTTAGTTTATCAAATCCCCATTAATAAAATATCAAGCAACAAGTTATATGTCATGTTCAATCTGCCTGTGTGTTGTATGCTTATGGTATTAAAGTGATTTCCTCTTAATAATGACTACGTCTTGTCATTTCTTCATATTTTTAATGACATGTAGAGGGTACCTCCGTGGATTTAAATATTTCAATATGTTTACTATTTGATGCATGTTTTAACGATATGGTATATGTGTTAGAACTGTTGAATTCTTAATTTCTCAACACATTATTATGTTTCCATAAGATATAAGATTCATTTTTTGCAATGCCTTATATTCTTATCTTGTATTTCTTCTAATTCACCATCTCCCCACTCTTAAAATAAAATTTTATGAAACACTAATGGCCAAATGCCTCTTGGAGTTGAAGGTTTTACTTATCTGGGGAGGGACAAAAGTTTTATAAGAGAGAGAAAAAGACTTACCCAAATTTCGCATTATTTTACTTATTGCAAGCATGGATTTAAGATTAGCTTCGAGTCTTAGCCCTCAAGGTGCCTTGTAATTGTTCCATTGACAGCTTGGAACATCTCGAGGGATAATAAGTTATTTTTAATACTCCTTTTCTGGGTCTTTGTTATCCCTTGGTTTCCCTTCAGATCCAATTTTTGAGCTCAAGCCTTCAACTTCTCCAAATAGTTCGATATTTTTTGTTAGAGCCATGAGGAGGGACATATTGTGAGATATGTCACAAATCTCTCCTTTGTTGGATCTTAAGGGTTGTTATGAATAGATTTGTTGACCATGGCTAGGGTTTTGTGACTTTCTTAAACCAATTCCTGGATCCCTTCAACTTCCCACAAAATGCCCAAAAACACCTTCTATGATATCAATATGATTTGTAAACTGTTGTGGATATTTCACTAGATATTTCGTCACAACAAATTTAATAAAATACTGAAATATTTACTGTGAACGTTAATTTCCTTTAGAGCCCAGATTCTTTAATTAATGGTTTTCCAATTAAAATGTATGAGATGGCTTAAATGAAAAAAATAAAGAAAAAAAAATGAATACACACACCATCCACGAATAAACACAAGATATAACCTAGGAAACCCAATATAGTAGAAAACTCGGTTAGAAGGTGAGGCCGCTTTGCTCTCTTTTGTTAAAATGCAAGTACAAAGAAAGAGGCACTCTCTGTGGAGTTTCCTTTGACATTGTATCTTATATGGCTACTATATAATCTATCCTCCTCTTTTATGCTCATAGATTACCACTCTCAGATGTTTTTCTTGACTATAGAACAAGATACAATGTAGAAGAACAAAATCCCTTCTTCTCCTAGTGGCTCTGTATTTAACATATCCCAAAATTCATCTAGGGTTAAGGTTTTGACTTCGTCAACCCTACACTATGATAAGGTTTTGGAAATTATGTAATCTTCTATAATTTTCTCATGTGGTTATCCCCATATGCATGAGTAACGAGGGTCGATATGGCATCCACTCATACCATGGTGGTCAACATGGTAGGTCAACTTGCGGGAAGCATTAATTTTTCATATGAACTCCGATTGAGGTGTTTGACCCACCATTGGAAAGGTATCAAAGTGTAGAACATTTCCATGGGTGTGGATGCAAGTTTCAAACATTGGAACCCCAAAAAATTCCATTTAATGACTCAAAATGGCCCTAGAAGGTTCCAGACTCCAATTTTCTAAATTGGGACCTGCCACTAAAATGACCTTGCAAGCTAATTCCAAGATGACAAATAATATAATAATCTAATATGGATCACCTAGACATAATGGAACACCTGCAATATTCAAAGGAGCAAACAAAGATTCCGAAAAAAATGTTTTTTAGAGGCCATATTTGAAACATGCAAGGTGATGGTTTATTAGTATCAGAAAGTTGCATACCAATCATACAAATACCAAAGATGTGGAGTCTCCAATATAAATTGAGAATTAATAGAATTTGAAGTTCATAGCTAGCTTATTGATGATTTGAATCACTCCCAAGTTACCTTTCGATCTTTTTTTGATGGGAATTACCTCTTGTAATGTACCTCTTTATATTTTCTTAGAGGGAGTCACTAGATGACACAAATCAAGTTAGAAATAACAATAATATCATCATGATACAAATACAATAAAACTTACTCAATAACCTAGTGAGATAATGTAGTCAATAGCCAGGAAATGAACCAACAAAAATGTCCCTAAAAAAATCACCAAATTTTTTTTTCAATCCTACCAAGACAATGTCATCAAGAGCTAGAAATAAACCCACAAGGTCCTCCCCAACAACGATGACAAAAAATGTTACTGCCCAAACTAGAATCCATTGTAGAGGTGCTATTGGGGATAAGAACAACACCGAAAAGGCACCACCATCACCTTAGAACTATTTCCCCTTCACTTTATTACATCTCCTTGAATCCATGGGGGTTATCCTAATCCTTGGAAACAAACCTGTATGGTACCCTCTGGCAGATCACGATACAATTCACTTCAAAATACACACCTCAATATATGGTTAGATATACTAGTGACAATGAAGTAGCCAAATTCCTTGAGGATATTTAACCAAGAGTTAGGGAAATAAATACTAAAATATAAAGAGGGTAATGAGATAATTTGATGAATGCTAAGATCGTAAATAAGTATTCTACAACAAAAATACAAATCGACACTATGATATCACTCTTTAGATGAAGAAACAAGCACCCTTTACCACACAAGAGTGACATATAATTGCGTAAGTCAAGAAAAAATGATATAGATAAGCTACCTCTTGATTGTATGCTTTAAGTTGGACAAGATTTATACTTTCCACAAATTCCATAATTTGATATATGTTAAAAAAATGTAGAAAGTGCAAATTTTGGGTGAGGAAAAGCACCCCAAGAGTGAATAAAAGCACTTGTTATGATAGACCTCGGGTAATTATTCTAGGGAAACAAATAAACCATGAAAAAATAGCTCATAAATTATTTATTTCATGTACAAATGAACAATAACCATAGAATTATCTCAAACTTGCAAAGAGAGGTGTTGAATCCCCCTAAGGTTTCACCAAAATTCTCAAAAATGAAATATAACATCTTGAGAAACTTAGGAGATGAATTTCACCACTATAATTTGTTAGATATCATTTATAAACAATACACAAGTGAAATATATGCTAGGGTATGTTTAGAATGTACCTTTTAGGGTTAAACCCTAGCTTTAGGGTTTCACCAATTTTGATCTTTATTGTTGTAATTTCACCATTATAAGGTGTTAGATATCATTTTTAAACAATACACAAGTGAAATGTAAGATAGGGTAGGGTTATAATGCACCTTTTAGGGTTAAAACCTAGCTTTAGGGTTTCACCACTTCTCATATTTATTGCATAAACCCTAGGATAAGAATGTCTAAAGAATGAAAGAAAACCATTAACTTTGCACTAGACAATGAAATAAATATTTTTAATGGTATATATTTTATATTATTTTGTATTTTTGTATTTTATATGACATAAATAGAAAATAATTCAATTTTAAAGGTTTTGGTGGTTTTTTTTTGGGAGTTAATCTTAGTTCCTTGTTTCCACTTAGAAATTATGGGGTTAAGAAGTATGCCCCTCTAAGAATTGGTTATCTAATGTTTATGGATTAGAATTAGATACTAGGGCCTCAATACTAGTATTACCTTCTCTAATCAAGGCAAACCATGAAAACCAAGGGCCTTGCAAGAAGGGTTTCCTCAAGGTAATAACCTTCACCATTAAAATCAATAAATGACTTGAAGGAATACTTAAAATCATTGCCAATGAGTATTAAACTAATAAAGACAAGAAATAAGCACTTACCAAATTGTTTTAACGAAGATGGAAGAGATACAAACCATGGACGTCCTCCTTCTAAGTAGTTATGGAACTCCTTAGTGGATCGATCTTGCTAGTTTTAGTAGAATCTTGAACATTTACAATAGTCTTTAAAAATACCAAGAAGAATAATCAAGAAAGAAACAGATCCAAGAATGGACACTAAGAAACACCAAGTAAAATATCTTCTATTAATGGCTCCAAATGATCTCCAACAATTCACAACAATTTGGAATAAGAGGAGGGCCTATATGTAAGGTACGAGATGTATTATAATAAGTAGAAACACAAATATTGCAAAAAATACCAACAAAACAACAAAATATAGAGAATAACAACAACAAAAATGATAGCTTTATTGATAGAAATCCAACTTGACTTGCATCTTCAAGGGGGAAACCTACAACAAAGTAGAGATTTATTAGAATAATTCTGAAGACAAGACTTTTGTAAGTTTTAAACCTGCAAATTAAAGCAATGCATATAGATTCTTAAGAAATACAAAAATTAATCAATCACTCATACACAGAGTACACAGAGATTTTATACCGGAAACCCTCAACCAGGAAAACCTTTCTTATTTTCATTATATCGAATTTCACCATTCACCATACAATATATACAATGTTTTTAGGTATTCCGTAGATACCAAAACCCTAATCCCTTAATCCGGGATTAATTTACAAATCCGCTAAAAATAGCAAAAACCGCCCAAAAATAAATTTCGGGGCGCTACCCCGAATGCTGCGCGTAACCAGGGGGGGAATACCTGTCCCCCCTTGGGACCCCCCTAGGAAAGTGCCCAACACACACAACAGAGCTCTAGGTGAAGGGATCGTCAGACATAGTTGTCGTATCTGACGCACCCACCCACACACACATGCAAAGAATATAACACATACCCAACAACTTTCTCATGCCTTCATTACTATTTATACTAATTCTATCTTCTAAATAACATTCTATAGGAAGATATTTCTAGAAGTGGAAGATTATTTTAAGTCTTCTTACATTAGACTTGTTCACATTATTAAATAGGCCTTATTAACTAATGTTGGCCTTTATTAGATGGAAAATATCTTATTCTACCTATGTGAGGGGCTAAGGAGGTTAGGTCCCTAACATGCCCTTCCCCTTGAAAAAAAACATTGTACTCAAGGCTTGAGATGAAGAAATTATTGCATAATGGTAGTCGTCTCCTAGGTGGCATCTTCTGCAGGTGTATCCTTCCATTGAACTAACACTTTTGTGATGGTGCACTGACGAAGATGATTCTTGTGCTAGTCCAAGACTGCTTGTGGTTGCAACCAAATGGAACCTTATTCATCCAACTCAGGGAGAGTGGTTTGAATMTGGAACTTAGTTCCATTCACTTTCTTTAAGCATGAGACATGAAAAAGAGGATGGAGCTTGGAGTGACTGGGTAGAGCTAACTGGTAGGCCATGGACCCCACTCACTTGTGAATTGTTTAAGGACCATAAAATTTGGGAGCAAGTTTCCTGATAGTTTTTAGGTTTGAGTGAATTCTACTTATAAGGTTGCAGAGGAAGAAACACCTAGTACCCTTCAGCAAATTGATATTTAGAATGACCCTAATCTGTTTTTCGCTTCATGTGATTCTAAGCTAGAACCAAATTTTCTTTGAGGGTACAGATAATGGTTGCATGAAGTGTAAGATTGTTTTCAACCTCATGAACCTTGGAGACACTTAGTATGTATGAGAGAACTGATTGTTCCTTTTTCCCATAGACTACTCCAAATGGATTCATGCGAGTGGCAGTATGGTAAGATGTGTTGCACCACCATTCGACTAGGAGTAACCACTAAGCCCATTGATTTTGTCTATCAAATACAAAGCACCACAAGTACATCTCCAAAAACTTTTTGACAACTTCAATTTGTCCATCATTCTGGGGATGATAGGTGTTGTTGAGATGCAATTGGGTCCCTTGGAGTCTGAACCATGGAGTTTGAATATATTGTCCATAAAAATTTGAGCGACTTTGGATGCGGTGAACATGTGTTGAAGATCACAAAAATGAGCATATTTGGAAAGATGAACGACTACCACCATGATGACTGACTTATTGTTTGATTTAGGTTAGCCAACAATGAAATCCATATCAATATCCCATCCAAATAGCAGGTGGAATCATAAGTGGTTGGAGTGTGCTAGGATCTTCGACTGTTTCATCTTTATTTCATTGGCAGGTATCACATTCAACCATAAAGGTGCAGATGTCATGTTTCATGGCCTCCCATAAAAAAGAGTGTTTGACCTATTCAAAGGTTTTGGTAAACCTTGAATGCCCAACCATGGGTGATTCACGAAACTCATAGAGCATCATGGATTTAATGTTCGATTGTTTTCTTAAATACATGTGACCTTTATAACAAATCTCTTCATTCTACCAAGACAACCCTAGAAAATATTGATGATCTTGTTGCAATTTTTGGATCAGGATAGAAATTTTTTAGGTCTTGCAACCATTCCTGGCGAATGGCTTGAAGCCAGTCTTCTACAATGAATGGGAGGGAAAAGAGGGACCCTTCATATTCATATTTCCTTGAAAGAGCACCAATAAACACATTTTCTTTTCCCTTATTGTAGATGATCTCATAATCATATCCAAACAACTTTGTCAACCATTTTTGTTGCTCCATGGATGAAAGCTTTCTTTTTGTAACACCCCTAGGTCAAACCCCAATTGTAAATGTACATCTACTTTGTAAGTTGGTGAGACGAGATATTTTGGGCCAGAGAGCCTTTGTATATATGTTTTGAGGCCATAGTGCATGTGTGATCATTAGGCCAAAGAGCCTATATGCTAAAGGCCAATGAGTCTATCATTGTAATATGTAATCAAACTTGAATTGATTAATAAAATAAATCATTGTTGCAAACCAATCAGACAAAAGAGTATGGGGGTATAGAACTCCACTAGAGGGAAAGGGGGCTAAGAGTCTAGAAAGAGGGGTTAATCCCATTGTGATTAAGATAAGGGAATATTATATTAATATTTCCTAAATTATAACTATATAATTATTTTATTCTAAGTTTCTAAAGGTGGGGAATGAATCAGCAAGTAGGGAACATTTAGTTCCTAGCTTGACAAGTGTCAAGTTGGGAACATGCATACGTAAAGTAGCATCTTAGTGAATTTTTCTGTAACATCCCGCTCTGGCGCACTTACCAGACTTATTCTTTGAGGACACTTGCTCGCAAGTGATCTGGATTTTTATGATGATAAAACTTTTTCCTTCATTATGATGCGTTAAGTTATATGACATGATGTTTTACTACCTT
>JASDQU011402582.1:8928-46183 GCA_032191745.1 Picea mariana | reverse complement strand
ACATCTTCTGAATCAACCGTTGGGCCTTCCCATGGTGCAGTAGGCCACGATCCTTTTTGGTCAGGTGATTTTCGGCGAGTCCTTTTTGGTACTGAGTCACCTACAGTCTACGAAATTAACCCTCCAGTCATTTCTGAGACAGAAACTGCACCAGAGACTACCACTTATCACTTTTTTCTCCCTCCTGAGATGGCCCATCTCGTTAAAACTATGAGTGTCCAAACCGAAGTTACTGCAGCTACTCTCGCTCCTATTAATACCCAGCGAATGCCCAAGGTCAACCCAAATTTACCCCCTGGTTACCATGCATTGAATGCCTTGTTGAATGCTTCCAATCCAACACCTCCGCAAACTCCAGCTGGTTCTCCAGGTGGTCCTCCTTTTCCTGGGTATGATGTTCCTCGTTTTATTCCGACACTCCCACCTTTTCCTTCTGGCAATCCTAACCCTAGTGGCACTATACTGACCGTTGCACCAAACCCGCAGATTCGTGTTGGTGGACAGAGTGGCACGGTTCCTTTTCCTTTTCCTTTTCCCAGACACAACACAGTGACTACACAACTTTCGGTTGGCACAAAACTTCCGGGTGGAACTATACCTTTGATAGGGGGACCAACCTCACCTTTGGGACAAAACATACCTCCTGCATTGGTCCAGTATTGGAATCACCTTCTACAAAACTTTTCTCAAAATTCTAGGGGGCAGCAAGCTGTCCCTACTATAGGCCAACCATATCCGGGTATAACTAATCCTATTTGGGGTTCGGGTCAGACTACTCAACCTCAGGTCCCTACTCAAACTCAAGGTCACAATCCTTGGGGTTACTATCCTATCCAGCCACCATCGAATCAACCAGGTTCTTCCCTCTATGGAAAAACTGCATACGGTCCTACTGGTTTGCCGACGGGGCTCCCACTGCAAAGTCACTAGTACCCACAAGTGAATTGGCAGTTGCCTTTTCTTGCTACTTTGGATTTTCCAGATTTGTCTAGGATTCTCAACGATCCTATTCGTCACTCTCCCCAATGGCCTGCTATTCCTGCAAAGCTTCCATTGGATATTCTGAAATTCGATGGCAAGGCAGGGGAGGACCCAAATAATCATGTTATGACCTTTCATTTATGGTGTTCATCCAATTCGTTGATGGATGACTCCATTCGTCTCCGTCTTTTTCAATGAACCCTTATTGGGGCTGTTGCGAAATGGTACATTGAATTGCCACGAGGTTTCTTTTCCGATTTTCACACCCTTTCTATGGCCTTTCTCACACACTACCAGTTACCAATCCGTTACGATACTGGGACTGAGATTTTGACTTCCTTCAAACAAACCAACGACACTCATATATCAGATCATATTCATGAGTGGCGAAGGAGGCGACGTCTCATTAAGCTTGAACTCCCTGATCAGTTATTGGCAGAATGGTTTACGAAATATTTTGTGAACAAAATTGGTAAGGACATCGCTATGGGTGGTGTTGTTACAGAGGAGCAGGCTATAAGTCGTTCTCAGTATATTGATCTCATTTATTCGCAAACGGGAACACTGTATAATCTATTACCGGACTTGCCTCGTCCTGGTACTTCCAGTGCTTCAACTACCCCAGCTGCCTCACATGCAGCCGATGGTGTGATTGGTACTGCCCATGCCCAATCACATTTCGCTTCAAACACGACCCCTAAATCAACCTCTTCTAATGTTCAAAATGCTCCATCTCCTGCCCCTCCCGCCGGTAAAACTTCTGAAGTGAACGCTGTTCAATCTACCCCGACCGGTAAAAATAAATCAAAGAAAGGGAGAGGCACGAATAAGGAGAGTAAAAATAATAATCAAAATGAGAAAACTAAAAATCCTCCTGTTGAAGATCGGGATAAGCGCAAACCACGCTTCCCTTTCCTTATCTGTGGTGACGATCACTACACGAAGGATTGTCCTCGACGTGCCGAAGTTACTAAGTTCCTTCAAGGAACGCTGAAACCCTCTACGCCGACAGTCTTGTCTCAACCCTTCCCGTCTCAACAACAGGCCTCGTTGGTCATCCATGACCAACCCTCTACTTCTACGATGTCATATGTTTTGATGTGTACCAGTGATTCTACAAAAGACAACGTTGCACTTACCTAGAGCCAAAGAATATACTCCATCTAAGGAGAAGGTTGATGATTTACCTCCAACTTTGGTACAACCCTCTCCATCGAATCCACCTACGAATGGTCCTCTTCATCTCGAAAGACCAAGCCTGGATACAGTTCTACGACCACCCCCAAAAGGTGTCGTTAAGAAATCGGCCTTCAATCCTCATGCTCGTGCGGCCCAGAACTATAGCATTGTTGAAGATCTGGACCAAGCACCTTCAACGATTTCTGCCCTTGAAGTCCTTCAGTCTTGTCCTGCACAACGAAGGGCTCTGTTGAAAGATATAGGTGGAATTGATCCAACAGATGCGAATTTGATAGTCTTTGACTTGGAAGACCATATTCCAAGGTTACCCCCTCATCTTGCATTTCAGATACAAGTTGTGGTCGCCAACAAGAATATTTGTCGGACTGTTATTGATGAGGGTGCTTCTACCTGTGTAATGTCTTTTGCTTGTTGGAAAGCCATTGGCTCTCCTCCTTTAAACAAATCACAAAATACTTTGAAAGCCTTCAATGGCTCTGGTTTTAAGCCTTACGATGTTCTTCCAACGTTTCCTGTCACTCTAGAAGGTAAGACAGTCCAAGTTGAAGTGGAATTTTTCGATGCTCCCCTAGATTATAATCTTCTTCTTGGTCGTAGTTGGATAGATTATATGCACACGGTTGTGTCAACCCTTTTCCATGTCATACGATTTCCTCACCAAGGAAAATTTGTTACAGTTGATCAACTTATCTTCTTTAATTTAGATACTCGTACTGGCAACGTGCCGTTCATAGCTAAAACCCCACCGGGTTATGAGAATGTTGGTGTTGGTCTTTTAAAAGACTCTTCGTTAATGGGTACTTTTCCCATTCCACCACCACCCGATATTCCACGCCCGTCAGTTTCTTCTATTAATATGATCTCTGCTATACCTTATGAGCTTCCAGTGTCTTTTGACCCTTGGATAGTCCCTGATCCAGGAGATCATACTCGTTTTGGCGATGTCATGCCGTTAAGTCCGGTTGAGTCTGCCTATCATGTGATTCAATCGACAACACCTTCTATACCCTCTCTTGAGGAGTTGTCTCCCAATCCTTTCCATGTCATCTTTCCCACCGATGAGATGATCATGTTTTTCATGGAGGAGACCCCTTGGGATGATGGGCATCATCGTTCCATACTGTTTCTGGAACAACACACTCTCGAGAATTACCAGCGGATTTTGACTCCGTCGACCATTGTTTTTATATCAACTGTTCCCGGATCTACACATGATGTGTTTGTCGAAGGGAACCTCAGTAATATTTCTCCCACGATTCCGATTGACATATCAGTTAAACCTGGGATCATTGAAAATGTTCACATTGGAGCTTCGTGTTCTCCAGAGGAAATTGTCACCTATACTGCTTTGTTCAAAGAATTTCGTGACATCTTTGCATGGAGTTACAGAGAGATGCCAAGTATCGACCCTGCCATTGTTGTGCATGAAATCAAGACATACCTCGGAGCTAAACCAGTCCAACAACGCCTTCGTCCGGTTCATCCACGTAAAGCAGCAACTATCAAACTCGAAGTTGAAAAACTTCTCAAAGTCGGTTTTATTTATCCCGTGGCTCTGACAGAGTGGGTTTCCAACCCCGTACCAATTGATAAGAAAGGTGGTAGTATACGTGTTTGTGTTGATTATCGGGATATTAACAAAGCCTTTCCAAAGGACAACTTTCCGACCCCTTTCGTCGACTAGATCGTCGATGACTGTGCCGGCAGTGAAATCTTTTCTCTCATGTATGGATTCTTTGGCTATAATCAAATTAACATCGCTCCTGAGGACCAACATAAAACTGCTTTTATTTGTCCTTGGGGTACTTTTGCCTATAGGAAACTTCCCTTTGGTCTTAAGAACGTAGGCACGACGTTTCAATGTGCTATGTCTTATGCGTTTCACGATATAAAGCATATCGTTCAACCTTATTTGGACGATTTTCCAACTCATTCTTTACGTCGAGTTGATCACCCCAATCATCTCCGAGCAATTTTCATTCGTTGTCGGTTCTATAGCATTGGTATGAACCCTCATAAACGCGTCTTTTTCATAGAGTCCGACTGTCTTCTCGGTTTCATTGTTTCACGTCACAGGATCCGGGAAGATCCTATTAAGGTTGAGGCGATTCTTAATCTCCCTCCTCCTTCTTGATTGCGCCAGTTACAAAGTTTGCAGGGGAAAGCAAACTTTCTTCGTCGTTTCATCCCTAACTACGCTGAGATTACTCGTGGTTTTACACATATTCTAAAGAAAGGTTCAGAGTTTGTCTAGGATAAAGTTGCCAACATTGCTTTTGAGGCTTTAAAGTTGTCCCTCACGAAAGCTCCACTTCTTTTTCCTCCTGATTATAGTAGAGATTACTTTCTTTATCTAGCTGCTTCCGAGTATACTATCGGCATGGTTCTCATTCAAGAGGATGATGCACACGCTGAACATGTTATATATTACTTGATTCGAAGTCTCACATCAACTGAGATCAAGTACCAACATGTTGAAAAACTGGCTTTGGCTGCTTTTCAAGCAGTTCAACATTTTCGCCATTATATTCTCTCCAGGAAAACTACAGTGATTTCACATTGTAACCCCATGCAACATACCTTGACATGTCAATTGCTGGGGGGCAAGTACTCCAAGTGGATTGTCATTCTCCAGGAGTTCGACTTGAAATTCGATCGCGCCACGTCAAAGAAATCCGTAGTTTTTGCCGAGTTAATATGCGATTTTCCCCACTCTGCCACGGAAAATGTAGCAGTCGATTCATTACTTGATGAATCGCTTTTCCTTATCAGTAACGACGATATTTGGTATGGAGATATCATTATATATCTCCAAACTCAAACTTTCCAGCCTGCTTTGTCTAGCACCGAACGCCGTCGTATCTGTTATCAAGCACATCAATATATTATTCGTGGAGATACTCTTTACCATTGAGGCATTGAATCTATGTTTCGACGTTGTTTGAATTTTGATGAAGCCAAGAAAGCTTTGAATGACTTCCATTCTGGAGCATGTGGTGGTCATATGTTTGGGTATGCTACTGCCCAGAGGATCTTACGTGCAGGATATTTTTGGCCTTCCTTGTTCAATGAATGCATTACTGCTGTTCAAAAGTGTCNTTGCAAAATGGGGCATCGATTTCATGACATGTCACCCTCACTCGGCCGGGGGGCATGGTAACATTATTGTAGCTGTTGATTACTTTACAAAGTGGGCCGAGGCGATGCCAACATTCGATAATAGTGGAAAGAATACAATGTTATTTCTTTTCAACCATGTCATAACTCGTTTTGGTGTTCCTCAGGCTATCATTACCGATCACGGTAGTCATTTTAGGAATTCTATGATGTCTGAACTTACGGAAAAGTTAGGTCTTCATCATGATAGCTCAACACCCTATTATCTGCAAGCTAATGGCCAAGCCGAAGCAATCGATAAGGTTCTTGTAACTATGATTCGATGGATGATAGGAATCCATAAAACCAGCTGGCACACGATGTTGTTTTCGGCATTGTGGGTGTATCAGACATCTGTTAAATCCGCTACAGGGTTTACACCTTTTCGATTAGTCTATGGCATGGAAGCCATTCTGCCAATAGAATGTGAGATACCTTCTCTGAAGCTAGCTGTCGAACTCTTACCCAATACTTCTGCTGAAGAGGAACGTCTATTGTATCTGATGTGATTAGACGAGACTTGACGTGATGCTACTCTAGTAATAGAAGCCCAGAAGAAACACGTCAAGGCACAGTATGACAAGCATGTTAAGCCTCGCATTTTCTCTGAAGGAGATCTTGTTCTTTTATATGAACAAGATAAAGATGTCTTAGGAGCTGGAAAATTCGAACCAATGTGGCATAGTCCTTACATTGTTCGTAGAGTGTTGGAAAAAGGAGCGTATGAGCTGGTTGATTATGATGGTATACCTTTGAGTGAACCCAGGAATGGGTTGTACTTGAAGAAGTACTATGCATAAGTTATTTGTGCACAAGTACTTATATTTTTATGTATCATACTTTGTGTGTGTTACTTTAGTTTTCTTTTGACGTTATCTGGCCTCTGCCCTTACGTGACATTGTGTTTGATTTCTAGATGTCGGAGTATTTGCTACCTTATATTGGCTTCGCTGATGGTGCTAGCTGTAGTACTCGGAACTTAGCTCTTGCTGCATGGGCAATTTATGCCCCAACAAATGAACTTATATCTTTAAGAGGTGTATGTCTTGGCCGAGCAACCAACAACATAGTAGAGTATAACATCGTTATTGAATTATTGGTTGATTCTATCTCTCTCGAAATTCGTCATTTAGTTGTGCGACTTGACTCGCAACTTGTAGTACTACAGCTAAGTAATGTCTACTCTATCTGAAGTCCTACTTTGTTAAGGGTATATTTGCGGATTCGCCTCTTGGAACGGTATTTTGATCACATTGAATATCAACATATTCCTAGATGTCTTAATACATTAACAGATGCTTTAGCTAATTATGTATTGGACAGGCATTTGAACCATTTATAAATCAAACACATTACAATTCACACAATGTATAGTAAACCGGTAGAAGCCGTCTGTATATATATAACGCTCAAAAGAGTTTGTTTTTACAAAAATGTTTGTCCGAAGACCAAAATATCAAAAAATGAAGCTTATAGCTTCTACATGGCGACGTCACGGATGGCGTTCATGGTAACACACTATAGCCCTAGCTACTCTGCGGAGCAGTCGACCCATAGCTGCAGAAACTCCTACAGTGTGATGCTGATCGCGTCGTGGAATTTCTTCCAGAGTCATATCTGGAATATCAGCTGTCAGGCCCTCTAAATTCTGCTCCACCATCAGATAATCCTCAGTGTATTGTGGTACTGCTACTGCTGCCTCTCCTCGACACTGGATAGGAGAAGAGCCAACAGGTCTATAAGCTCCAACATCTGTGTTATCGACAATATTTTGTGTTAGTCTTTGGATAATTTTATAAAACAAAAACATTTAAATATGATAAAAATTCAAAAACATTTTAAAAAGAGAAAATTTGTGTTTTTCTTACCGAGGTCTCCCCACTGAGTGTCCTCAGGTAGTGCTAGATCTGGATCTCCTCGAAAATCCAACCCGACGTAGGCATAGTCATCCACCATCAGCATCTGGTTTTGCAACCAGTCAAAGAATATATCATCATATTTGACGATTGGTCCTACCACATGTCTGGCCATGAGCCTACACCATCGAAGAATCCTCGGATCTCTAGGACCAGGAAGGTCCCACTCAGCTTGTAGACGAAACACAGGGACCCTCTCTAGGAAGAATGGCACTAACAAAGAACCATATCCAAACTATTTCAGATCTCCCTGCCTGCACTTAGTCAACTGTTTCTTGATATTGCGTAATACTACATCAGCCCAGTTAAATACCCGGGGCTCAGTACACTCGATGGCGTACTGGAAATAGCTTTGCAATTCCATATGGGGAGCGACACTCCCAACCATCCGAGCAATCGTAAAGAGAATAGTGTAGAGAGTCAAGTCAGTTACTCCCCAAATGGCCACTTTCCCTTTCTTTCTTTCGGCCTCAGGTATGCAGTATTGGTTGCAATATTCACTCATTTTTAACCCGCCTTCTCTGCTGCCAGTCAAACTGACATGGGACCCATGCCTGGATAATCTGGTCAAGAAATATATGTCCTCGATGTCAATAGTCAATGTATGAGCTCCCACAATGAAAACTTGCTGGTCCGGATCCCACATTCGGATTAGGTACTCCAGTAATCGAACTTGGGCTCTCATGCCTAGGATATGGAAGTATTTTAAGAGACCACAGTCTCTTAGTGCAGCTATGGTGGGAGGATGGTTTTCATCATTCACGTTATCCTCCTCATGTTCTCGTTCTCGCCATTCAAGCACCATGGTTGTAGCTATTTACCTTCATAAGAAACATACAAACATGATTAATGATCTTATTCATGAAATAAATTTCTTCTATTGGCTAAACGTTTCAAAATTTTTTGAGTTCTGCGCTACTCGCAGGTGCCATACTATGCACAGTGCGAACTTCTCATAGGCAGCTTAAGGCCCACATGCGAGAATGCCTCCACGAGAATAGGGTTCAAAAAACTAACTTAAAACATCACTTTTAACCAATGAAATCAAATTTTTAAACCATGAAAAGATCAGGAATGAAGAACTTACCAAGATGCTGCTGACGGCTCGTCAAATGATCACTCGTAGCTCCCAAAAATCGACACCGAATGCAGAGGGTAAAATGAGGGGTTTTTTGGAACTCAATGGTAAAAGTGTGAAATGATGTGGTAAATTTGGTTATTCCCTCATTTTAATTACTTTTTACTATATCAAATGTGGGTTTTTTATGATTATTTGTTATTTAAACCTAATCACTAATGTGAAAATGAGTGAAATGACTTGCAGGTGCGAAACATGGATGATTATGGACAGAATTTTTCCCTGGTGTGGTGTGATTTTGATTGATTGTTATGGTTTTTTATATAAAACCTCGAGCGCCTTTTGTCCGTTCTTGCGCTTGTGAAAAACATAAGAACGTGATTGAGCGTTGTTTTATCACTTTTTCGGGCTCATTGTGGTTATACGAAAAATGAACCCCCCTGGAGTTCTCTTTAAGCTCTTTTCAGACTCTCAAAACATGACAAGATTGCCGAGCGACCTTGCTATTTTTACGCTCGATAAAGTATTTGAAGTACGCATCTTTCGAGCGATAGTTTAACCCTTTTTCGGTCTTGTTGGACTACTATACGAAAAAGGAACTGAGAGAGTTCTCTTTTGAGTTTTTTTCCAAACTCTATAATCTTGAAAAAGCTTCGAGTTTACTATCTCTGGACTCGTTAAATAAACATTGATAGACCCATGATGGGACCGAACCAGTCCTTCCTAGGGTTCGTTAAAAATACTCCAAGAGACTCGTCTGAAGGACGAGCTTATATCAACAAGCATATGTGATCCTCTTCAAGCTTGCGTAAAAATAAAGAGGTACTTGCCAGAAATGGTGGGGGAAAATTTGGGAAAGGGATATGTTTCATCTTTGTGTTGATTGGTAGTAAGTGTCGCTCTTGAACATGACACCCCCTATTCATCATTGAAGTTGGTTTGGGATATCCATCTGTCTCTCATTCGATCTGATTACAAGGTCATTCCATGTGTCATCTTTGAATCAATGCTGCCAAATCATTGGTCGTGTCGTTCATATGTTCAAGAGAAGTCCGTCTGAAACCTCTATTGAGTCGGCCATCTACAGTTACCCCTTCTATCTGTGTTGGCCTTCCCTATGTCTAGTCCAATTTGCAAAATGATCTGTTCCACCTTCAAATTTTGTTACTCATTTCGTGTCATTGATGGGGGATACATCAAGGCCCTCCTGTGATGAGTTTTGTTCCATCGACTTCAGCTCATTATCTAGAATCAAGACTTAGAAATTCTTTAGTACCTTGGAGCTTGCATGCCTCAATGGCAAGTTTCCTCGCTTTCGACAGTGGGTTTACATCATTGACCCCTGATCGAGAGATTCCGTCGGGTGTTCGACTTCAACTCATTTATTCACAGTTGATGGACTGTACTATAGTACCTTGGGAGTCATTGACATCAATGGTGATTTCCCTCACACTTGTTAACGGTTACATCAATGACCGGTAATCAAGTGGTTTTTGCCATGTTCGACTTCAACACATGTAATCACATGGTTAGATTCGTACTTTGGGCAACGAGATTGAAGACCCTGGGTATTATCTTTGTGATCCAGGTTGCGATGGAGTATGTATAATTTGCGACACATAGATCCACTGTGTATGTTTCGTGGCTATGTCGTCTTGATTAAAAAATTTGTTGCATAGATCCACAGTGTATTCAGGTGGCTATGCTATATTGTGACGGCATGGATCCATAGTGTATGATTGGTGTCCATGACCCTTGTTTATGATGTCATCAGTCTATGATCTGAGTATGGGAATGCCTACCTCAGAAATTGGTATACATGATGTTCTGCCGATGCTTGGATGTTTGTAGGTTTTCGATTAGATGTGCTCTTGGTTCTTGACACACACATGCAGCTTACAAAGTCTATCGAATGTCACTAGTTCCAATCTCAGACTTTGGGGGGCATTCTGTTATCCATAATTTTGGTCGTCATGATGATATAATGATGATGGAAAAATCAGGCTCTTCACTAGAACACTTTCCTGAGAAAAGTTACTTTTGTCTTCTTCCAGAAATCATATTTTTAAGGGAGGTTCACAGGCTACCTATATATTTTCCTGCAAGAATGCATGGTTCTCGTAGGCTGCATTAAGCTAGGGTGCGAGAAGTTCGCACTGTACCTAACTGCCAGGGTGCGAACATCTTCTAAAGGAAGGAAAAAGATAAAATTCTCGAATCTTCTAGAAGGGAATCTTCTAGAAGGATGAATTGGCATTCGAATGGTTATCTAAAGTAATGGTTTTCCTGATATCTTGGGATCATTCCTATCCAAGTAACTAATCTATTTTCTCCTATATATTGAGGAGGATGCTCATGGAAAAGGTTAGAAGCAAACTAGCAAGAGATTGATTGGAGAATTAGTGGAAGATTGTATGAAGGACTGATGCTACAACAGCTAGAGATACCGGCAAGGTAATCAAAAGTGGTTGATTTTCTTCATGCATGAGCAAGTGTGTGTGTCAGAGCTAGGAGCCATCGAAAGGAGGTTTGCAACATCAAGGCTCAGGTTGTAAGTTTCACTNCTTTATTACATAACTCCTTCATCATATGTATGGATTAATTGTTGAATATATTGAATTGTCTTCACTTTGATTGGTTTGTTTTGTTGTGGTCTGGATGATACAAGAGAATTGGAGAGAAGCTTGGAACAACAGAGACCCAAGGAAGTGATCATAAGGTATGTACATGATTCTTGCCTCCTAGTTCATTCAATAGTCTAAATATAGGGAAAGAGTATTATTCTGTCCTGTTTTGTTCTAGATCCAGGTGGATCTAGGGAGATCGGTTTGTGTCCGCACTTACGGATTAATCCTGAAACACTATGATGTATTCCAAAGAGTTTGGAAACCTTCCAAAAGAGATGAAATGTTGTTAGCACCCCAACTAACCTTACAAGCATTTGATAAATGGGCCATTGACTTTTTGGGACCTATAAACCCACCAGGGAAGTGCACAGGAGTCAAATACATCATCACTGTGATAGAGTATTTCTCCAGATGGGAAAAAGCAAGAGTAGTTAAGGAATATAGTGCAACTATAACCGCGTATATCATATTTGATGATATCATAACCACGTTTGGATGCCCAAATATCCTAATGAGTGATCAAGGTACACATTTTATTAATATGATTATTGAAGCCCTCACTTAGGAATTTGAATTTCACCATAAGAAGAGAACCCCATATGACCCACAGGAGAATGGTATGGTTGAAGCCTTCAACAAGATCTTGGAGACCGCACTGACGAATATTTGCAGTGTAAACAAAGATGACTGGGATTTGAGATTACCAATAGTGTTATGTGCCTATAGAAACACTTGTAAGAAGCTGAGAATGCAGTCTCCCTTTAAGTTGGTTTACAACCTAGAAGCAGTTGCACCCATGGAATATTTAGTTCCTAGCTTAAGAACTGCAGCCTTTACAGATATGGATGATTGTTCAAGAGAGGCTCACATAGTTGGTCGAACTAGAAGAAGACAGATTTATTGCAGGATTTCATCAGTAGGCTCAAAAGGAACGAGAAAAGGCCTACCATGACATGCATATCAAGAATAAATCATTTAAGCAAGGACATCTGGTATTGGTATATGATAGCAAGTTCATGAAGCATCCAAGGAAGTTTAGAACACATTGGCTGGGGCCACATGAGATTTCTTATGTTACAAAAGGAGGAGCTACACAATTGAAGACTTTGAATGGGGAGTGGAAGGAAGGATTAGTGAATGGGAGACGGTTGAAAGTGTACTATGATAACCAGCTGCCTCGTAGCTCTCCGCAAAAACAGAAGGAGAAGGGTCTAGGTACCAGGTGCAGTTGAGATTAGGTACTAGACACAAGAAATACTTTATGCACATAGGGTGAAGGAACAGAGAAGGAAGCACAAGATAGGCTATGTAGTCTGAAGTCGAGGTACAACAGAAGATTCAGATTAGAGTGCCTCAGGACTAGTCACACAGGTGAGTGTTGGGGGCCTGTTGGCCCTTGCTTATGGAGGAAAGAAAATATTACATAAGAAAAGGTGAAACACGAATTGCACAGAAGGAAGGTTGACTAAGATCAGGTTGAAGTGGTTAAATAAGAAGAAAAGATAGAGCGAAGTCTGAGAGAGCAAGCCATTTGATGAGGAGATCGAGGAAGATAGATCAACAAGGAAGGTGGATCGTGGACAACTTAGCAAGAGAAAAAATCTAGCAGTATATGCTTTGGAGAAACTCATGGGAAGTAAGGAAAGACATGTAGGTGAAGCCCTGAAAACATGGGTCAAGTTGACATAGGGTTTTAGACACCTAGGGCTTTGGTATCTAGGGTTTGACACCTAGGTTTTGGCCTAAGGTTGTTAGTGAGCTATTGTAATGTATAAATAAAGGTCAATAGGACTTGGGATGGGTTCATTCTGAGTTGGTTGTTGTTAATGCAGAGAGAGAAGTATTGTGTTATGAGAGCATTCAATATTGTATGATGTTTAGCTGGGTGCGAAGATCAACCCTACAGCTAGGTTCTCAGGGAAGGAAGATAGAGAGAAAAGAGAAGGAGAGAATATTTGCAAGCTAAGAGCATAGATAGAACTGTAAGATTTCACCTAATATATTATAAAGCACAGTTCTTTGGACGTATCCCTAGGGAGAGGGTGAACCATGTATATCTTGTGTTGTGAGTGATTGATGCTATGTTCTTTACTTTAGTTACTCTGAAGATGCATTAGTATGTTAGATCTGATATATAACTGTGCAAAGTAGGTTTATTCTTGGAAAGAATAATATGATCTCTGTGTGTGGTTTGCTTGATTCTACTTGCATTTCCTCTGGTTGTAGACACCCGTTTCCTACAGCTCGCTATTGCTACTTCGGGTGAGACTGCATCTACTTCACAGTTGTTGTTGAAAGGGCTAGTAGTTAGGGATTGTTGGTGCACTATTAGAGATGAACCCTGGGTCTGCCCTTGTACCAACAAATGGTTCTGTTGTTGGAACCGAGATCTTCTTGAGGGAATTTCATGGTGGTTTCCATCAAAGACAAAGATTTAGAAGTGGATAGAAGAAAAAGAGAAGGAGTTCACAGAAGATCAGAATAAGAACCCTAATATTAGCACAAAAGACTGGTTGGGAAGGTATATATTTACTGATATACATGATATTTTCTTTGGAGGGATTCATAAGGAGCTATATGAGTGGCTGGGCAGATTAGTAGATACCCAGTTTGAGATTAGATCTAGACCACCTGTGGTTTGGACTTCAACACTGATCAATAAGGTCAAGAGGATTGATAACGCTGTCTCAAGAGAAGTAGATCACTGGTTTGATAGTACCATCAGAGGGTATATCACTGATTTTTCTATTGATAGGATAGAATCATATAGCCAAGCAGAGAGATATTTCTTTAAGGGACCTAGAGGAAATTTTTTACACTTCTTAAAGTTGAAGATCAAGATGCTATTGCATGAGAAGAACATCCTGAAGATAAAGTAGTGGGTCAGATTGAAAAAGTTAATGTTCAAGAATTTATACATCGACAATGACACAGAGGTCAGACACATGCACAGTGGGAGAACCTTCAGAGAAGCTCCTTTAGTGAGCTTGTTTGAGCAAAGTCACGAACCACCGGCACAGGAAGAAGGGTTCTATAGTGGAGAAGAAGAAGAGTTGCTGAACGAGGAACATTCAGAGTCCTCTAGGGTAGAAGAAGAGAATAATGAAGAACCTTGCTGAGAAGAGTCAGAAACTTCAAGGACTGCGCAGACTGTTGAAGTAAGTGCTATTATGCCCCTTGTTGTTTTAACAACATTAAGTAACCAGAGTAACCTAAGTTATCAGAACTTTCATAGCACTGGTAAAAGTGGTTCAGTGCATACTCAGTCAAGAACCTTAGGAATATCTATGGAAGATGAGATGAGGTTACCCACCTTTATAGGAGATGGATCTGAAGATCCTGACCAACACTGGTTTCTATGTGAAGTTGTTTGGAGTATTAAGAATATCACTAATGAAGCTATTAAACGAGATTAGTTTAGTACTACCCTGAGAGATCGTGCACTGAGCTGGTACATGAAGTTTGTACAGGGAATTATCTAGCTAAACCATTGAACAAGATCAAGACTGCGTTGATTGCAGAATTCAGGAAACCCAAGTCGGAGTTGCAGTGCATCATAGAGTTGAAAGAAATTAAGCAGAAAGTAGATGAACCTATTTGGGAGTTTGATTAGAGGTTTAAGACCTTGATTGGCCATTTGATTTTTTAGATTCCAAACGAACAAAATAAATAATGGTTCATTGCTTCGCTCTTACCACACATTAGAGTCCCTTTGATGCAATATAAGATCGCTTCACCAACTGAGGCTCTGGAGATCACTATGAAACTAGAATAAACCCCAATGGGAGAGTCTAGCTCAGGTATGAGTCAAATTTTTAGTTAGCTAACTAGGTTATCACTGCAGGTCGAAGATATGAAGAAGGATAAGGGAAAATATAAAAGAGAAGATATTTGGTGTATCATATGCAAATCAGAAGGTCATTATAAGGAGCACTACCCCCTATTTCATGAGTACTTGGCTTTAGGAGCCTCGAACCCTTTGAAGCAGGTTACTCTACCTTAGTGCGAGGTATGTAGAAATAGACATCAGCCTGGAGAATGCTATTACATGCAAAAATATGTCTAGACACCGACCAATATTTACTGCACATTCTATAAATATGTGGGGCACGATGAGAAAGATTGTAGGGATTATGACCTCTTGCATGAAAGATCAAGAAACACATATAGAATTCAAGACGAAGTACAACAAGAAGGAAATAATAGGTAGTTTAACTCCCCAGGAAGAGGAAACTTGAACCCTCGTGGTGGATTCATAGGAAGAGGACAAGGATGAGGCATGGGCCGAGGTTGAGGTCAGATCATTTGTTATAACTGCACACAACCAGACCACTTGGCAAGTGACTATCAGAACCCTTGTACCACTTGCAATTATTGCAATTCATTTGAACATGTCATAGAAGATTGTCCTGCGCTGTTAAACAAACTTCAGGAAAGATGAGGAGGGAATCAACAAGTACAACTAATCTCAGCAGAACCTCGCAGAGTGGATCCTAGGGTCACTGTTATCACTAGAGGAGGTGATGCTACAGGAGAAGACAAGGTGACTCCAGGGAAGACTACAGAACAATCAGGAGTCAGAAAAGCTACAAAGAAGACATAGGAGTTTGATCCAAAGAGAGAGAAGTACACATTTGAAGAGGCAAGAAAAGAGTTTGGAAGAGATCATGCTTATTCATCAAAGACACAACCAGAAGTGAGAGAATGTGGAATGCTCCTAGACTTTGATGAGTCTGCTTCGTCTGGAGAAGGAAAAGAGGTAAGCAGACTTATGGAATTTTCATGTACTTGCATTAATTTGATTAAGGATGAAAGTCCATACAAGAACTACACAATTTGATCAGACAGTATGAGATAGGAAGGGTAGATCCTCTACTGAATAAAGAAGTACATCAACTATCCAAAAAGAGAAAGGACAAATAAGGAACTACACCTTAATGCTCAAATTGGAGATTACGATATAGATTATGTGGTCATCCAGATTGAGGTGATTGATGATCTCCTGTCAGAGTGCATCACCACCATGGTGGTGAGAATCTATGGATTGTTGGGGACTTAGTGGATCACTGGAGGTCAGCTGAGGATAGTGGAGCGGGTCCTGGATGGGGACCTTTTTGCACGGGGTCTCCTTCTGCATACCAGGATGATGGGGTAGGTGAACTTGTGTTGGAGATATGACTCTGGTGAGTTTGCATTCGGGTCAATTATGGTGGCATGTTTTCTAGAGAGGGTGCATTAGTTGTTCCCGAGGATTCTTCTCGATCCCACAGGGCCATTAGAGCCACGACTGATGCAGTGGGCCCATGTGTTGGCTTGACACGATGATGGAGAGGGTGGCCACTATTTCATGACCACGATGGCTCATGTGTGGAAAATGATGCCACAGGTGATGATGAGGTATCCATATGCTGGTATGGACTACTGACATGACTTTCATATGATGCTTCCTCCTGGGGAGGATTGGGATCAGAGAGGTATGTTTTTGGATTATGTTTTGATGTTTTGTGATTTCTATAAATATCATATATTATATATGTATATATGGATGATGACATTGTCTTTGGTGTTTTTTTGCAGATGTGGGACCCCGATACCGAGAGGCAGAGATGGTTAGGAGTTGGCTTGCCAGGGACTAGTGTGATCGCCGTCTGCAGATATGAGGGCAGGATAGAGGTAGAGACGAGATGATGCTGGTTCTATACCAGTGCATGAGCCACAAGTAGGGGCTAGAGGGATGCTAGAGGACCTGTGCCTCCACTTTGAGTGAGTTTTGCAGGGCATACTTGAGGGCATGTGGGCCCATATCCAAGATGAGGAGGTCTTGGAGCAGTGCGTGGGCATACCGTTGGAGTGGTGGACTTTGATCAACTGAGCAAAAGTAGTGGGGGCAACGATGACTGATGCACTGCCTCCTGGACCTAGAGGGCCCCCAGCTGGTGGGGTACGTCCACCTGATAGAGGACCTAGGGGGGGGGGGAGCTCTAGGGGCACCATGAGTGTCGGTTTTGTATATATAGGCTTGGGAGCCCATTTTGTATAGGGTAGTTGATACCTATTTTCGTATAGGGTAGTGGATACCCATTTTTGTACCTATAGGGGTGGGGGGACTCACTGGCCTATGGGTGATGTATATGTATTTTTTGTAAACAATTGATGACACTTTGATTATATATATATATATATAGATATAGATATATGGACAAATATTTTTTGGATCATTCATGTCTCCATGTGCTTATGTTTTATGCTTATGATGTCTTGTCTATGTGCTATGACAAATGATGATGCTTATGTATACCATGATTTTTAATGTGATAAATGCCAATCTAATACTAGGTTAGCCATGTTATCTGCTACTTGATTAAATTGTTTTAGAATATGTGTAAATGTGATTGAATCAAAGTTGCGAGAGAAGAGTCTAACTTGTAGGTATTTGTGAAAGAGGAAAGGATTGTGAACATGATATACATTGTTGAGCTGCAGGACGACAAGCTGGGAATCTAAAATAACACTAAGGTGATGAATGTGGTAGTGATTGGCCTCGGCGAGGAGACCAATGATGAAGTTGTATTCAATTTGGTTGTTAGTGGTTGAGCCCAAACATATTCCATTGGAGTGGAGCAGGACATGTGAGGGAGTATAAAGGGCCCAAGCAGTTGAAGTGAGATTCTGGGTCCAGCGGCTGGCATCGTCACTGTAACTAATGTGGTAGGCTAATGGATGATGCATCTGTCAATAACATAGATGATAGATCAAATATGAGGAATGGTGGTGGAAAAAAAGACTAAAAAATATACAAATGTGTACAAAGAAAACCCTAAGGTAGGGGGGCTACGCTTGGGTATAAAACTTCTTTAATTACAACCCGTTGACGAGTTTTTTGAGAGGGTAACTTTTTGGTGAGTCCAGGATGTATGTGTCTTTAGTGAGGCAGTGTTGGACAATGTAGGGTCCATGCCACAATGACTCGAATTTCCCATGGCCGAGAGTATCATGGGCAATATCGTAGGATAACACGAGATCTCCTTTGTTAAATGATCGAGGGTTGACAAGGCGGTCAAAGGTGGATTTGGACCATTTTTTAGCCACCTCATTGTTTTTTAATGAAGATTAGAGATCGTCATCTAGCGACTCTAAGGTTAGCAAGCGCTACTCTATTGGAATAGTGTCAGGTAATAGCTCAATGTCAGTGTGTAATGTGGGGATTTTGCACTTGGTAGGGAAGGTGGCTTTGATCCCATGGATGAGGTGGAACGATGTAAAACCAGTGGCATTTTTTATTGCCATGCGATAAGCCCATAATGCAGAAAACAACATATGATGCCAGTTGGTATTATGTTTGTTGAAGGTACATTGTAGCATGGTTTTGAGGACTTTGTTGACAACCTCCACCTGTCTGTTGGACTGAGGGTAGAATGGGGAGACAAACTCATGGAAGAAGCCTAATTTTGAGGAGATTTCTACAAATATATCGTTCTCAAAGTTTTTACCTTGATCAGACACTAACTGTAGTGGGACTCCGAATCAAGGAATGACGTGATTGAGGAAAAAATGTGTTGCTGTGTCAGTGGTATTGTTGAAAGTGGGCATGGATTCAGCCTATTTGGTGAAGTAATCTACAACCATGACAATGCACTTGTGTCCATTACTATATGGAGGATGGAAAGTCATGAAGTCTATGCCCCATTTACAGAAGGGGTCGACTGTGATGACTAGATGTAGAAGAGATGGTGGCGCTCGTGCTTTGTTTGCATAAAGATGGCATTTGTTGCATCTCTTGATAGCGTGGATGCAGTCATGAAACAATTTGAGACAATAATACCCTACTCGAATGCTTTTTTGGGTGGTGGACATACCTGAGAGGTGACCACTGCAAGCGCCACTATGGAAATCATTCAAGACTCTGTCAGATTCGTCGATGGTCAAACATCGACGAAGAATGGTGTTGAGCCCACATCGATAGAGGATGTCTTCGATGAGGAGGTATCGAGGGGCCTGATGGCGAATGCATCGACGATCGTCTCGAGAGATATGAGACCCAAATTTTTGTGTCTGCATGTAGATGAGGAGGTCGTCGTACCAGAGGTCATCGAAGGGGATAAAGAAGAAGTGTTCGTCGAGAAAATCCGTATTGACGGGGGAAGCTGTAGCGTCCGAGGGAAAATACATAATGATTTCGGTGAGGAAAAGTGATTTCTTTCTTTTGGGAGTTTAGAAATCTAGGTCGTATTACTGGAGGATAATGATCCATTGGGAGAATTTACCATTAATTTTCTGTTGACTAACCAAGTACTGCATGGGGTTGGAATCTGCTATGACCTTGGTGTTGAGGAAAATATATGAAATACTCTTACTCAAGCAGTTTTAAATTCTTATTGGCTAAAGAAAAATAGACGGGAATATCACCCTATGTTTATAGCCATCAAAATTAATATCCTAACTCACAAGTATTGATTACAAGTTCTTAGGATGGTTTTTATAAATAAAAGCTTGCTGAAAAATTCATTATTTATGTGTTTTTCTGAACATAACAGATGATGAAATAAATATAGAGACATAAGTAAAGACATCAAGTCGATAATCAAGACATATGAGACATAAATAAATCCATTATTTCATTCCAATTCATCAAAGAGTCATTCTCTTTACAAAATTTCGTGAAGAATTTTGGGACCAAAGTCAAACTTAGATGTCCCCAATGAAACATACAAAAGGACCTCTAATAGAAAATGAAAAAACTGAACTCTAAAATCTAGATCATCTTGCTACATATTTCTGCCCACTTGACTCTTCACAATAGCCTTTGTCAGTCATGAAAACTAATTCACAAACAAACAAGTCTACACAGACTATCAAAGATAGATCAACACCTCTGAAAAACAAGTGTCTAAATGATTTAATTCAACCCTGAATCTTTTCTGTCTACAATAAGACCTTGCTATCATAAAAAATAATTAGGCTTGTGATAAATTAAGGAATGAATGAAAACTGAGCTATCTCAACACAAAACTCAAAGAGAAAACCTTAGTATGCTTCTCCTTCTATTCTCCTCTTTTTCCTCCCTTTCCTTTTGCCTGTAAGAAAATTAGAATTGGTTGAAGTAGTTGAACTACTTCCTTAGTTAAGTTGACTATTAACTCAACCAAATTTTAGTTAAGGGGGTAAAGTAATAAATCATAAAGGGTTTCAAATAAATAAAAACTAGTAGGTGGGACCCCTTGTGACTCCCATTAGATTTTAACAATCATAACACAACTAGTTAATCAAACAAAACATACCTCCTTGTGACTCCCATTATCACATTCATATTTGATGATTTATCTCAATGATAATTTAAATTATTCCCAAAAATATATTACCCATATATCCAAAAAATAATGTGCTGTCCAAAAATTCAGAAGTCAACTGTTCTCAACAATTAATAAATAAAAACTTAAAATCCATATTTTCTAGTTTATGAGGCAAAATTGCCCTTGTTGTTGCTATCACTTTTTAATCTGTTTGAATTTTCCTTGAGTTGTGTGGAGCCTTTAGGCCTAATCTTGCTGATCACATGAGAGAAATCGTCCCTCAAATGCATGTGGGAGGACACAGATTTATCAGAATCATTTGAAGGTGAGGAAGGGTCAATAGTGGCTTTTCCTTTGTCAGGGGCATGGTGGGTCTCAGTTTTCAACCTTTTGCTTGAAAAGCTCATTCCTGTATGCACAATTGATTAGAAAATAGTTCCTTTAACAACCATACATGACAACTCATTTTAAAAAATATGAAATAAAATTTGGCTCCGCAACATATCAGACCCATGCAATCCAATCCATACAAATTGTTTAATTGTTGTCAATGAGCAGGGGATGAACAAAGGTTCTGGGATATGTGAGGGGTTTGTATTGAGCAAAAAAATGTTAAAGTGAGGGGGAAAAGAACATGGTTACTGCTCACAGACAAATCAACTGAAAAGTAAACCAAAGAACATATCACTGTAATCCATTCCCGTGATCTTAAACTATCACAATGCGGAGCTCCTCTTAACTATAATTAAATTTTAAGAACAGGGAGTGAGTAATGAATATGGGAAGGTGAGGGGATTGTAATTAGCGAAAAGTGAAATAATGATAGGGGAAAAGAGCAGATACTGTTAATATTATTAATTAAGTAATCCATAAAACCATTCTGTATTCCGTGCAATGAACCACACTAACCAATTACTGTGATCAATTAGCAATTAGTCTATGAATAATTTAACCATTTCTGTGTGTTAACTTTCTCACTATTCACTTTTAAATCATTAACACTTCCAATTACACAGTGCCATCATACTCAAAATAATATGATTCCAAACAACCTATATAAAAAGTATTGTTTCCTTTCATCTCTTCCATTTAATTCTAAACAAAACTCCAATGAACACATAGTCATTTACATTAACTCTGTTCAACATCCAAACCATCAACCACTATCTTCAAATCAAACATAGACACAAGTTCTCTTAAAATCATTCCCGATTCCATTCCTCAATTCAATTTAACAATTAAATTGCAATAAAACCATATTGTTATAGAGCCCGTGCTCATCCCTGATGGTGTAATCAAACGATATCCATAACACATATAGTGGACAACCAAGTCACAAATATCAATTCTTTAAATTGCAATGATTCTGATCGAGCAATTTAAACACATAGTAACAACAACCATCATCTAAATTCATAATATGTTGTAGAAAACATACAACTCAATGCATAACACAAGGAAAGATACTCCCAATCAAACCATAAACAATGTTTCAGTTATCAATCCAACACAAGGAGGCAATGACTGTATGCTCGATTCCCTTTCTCAAATCAATCAATTAGAACCATGATGAGCCATCAAATAAACCGTCACGATAAATGAATACAGTGATCATACAACAAACGTCATTTCGAACTTCAACTATGTAATCAACCCGATCAATAGAGACAATCCCATAATGAAACCACTGGCGACACCACTCTACAACAGTCAACAATATACCCGACTGGAAATAACTGGTTCATTTGTCAAAATCAGGCTTGAATAATCAAGGGTGTGTTCTAAGTAACCAAGGGTTTTCTTGGTGGGACCAACACAAGGAGACTGGATTCGACCACACCAACAACAAAGGACAATCCTTTTAGACAACACGGTGAACACATAGGCCACATAACCAATAACTTGCAACATAGGGTGCCAGTTCACACCAAGGAGGAAAGATAATGAATAGAGGGGATGAATCTTCTTAGTGGTTAGTAATAACACCAAGAACTTGTAGGGCATACCCCTCGTGGTTCTTCCCCAAAAGGAAATCGAATAATGCTGATAAAAATAGAGCCATGAAAAGAAACCTACCCTAGAGAAAACCTCTTGGCATAATATCCATCATAACCCATCGCACAGACACCAATAACATAAACGAGACCATAATCAGGTGAAATGATATGCAGTGACACAAGGTAGTTCAAAAAAAACCCCAACAACCCCATAACACCAAATATGACTAGGTATGGTGGAAAGAATTGTGTGGAGAGAGCCAACAAGTATGGACCAAATGAACCCTTCAACAAAAATCCATAAAGACAACATAGAGCCTTCGTGGCCTCCATCACTTAGAATAATCAATGAACTGTCAATCCAACCATCATTTTCCATTAGCAATGAAAACCCACAAACAACTAATCCAGAGAAACACCAGAATTTACACAGTTTCCAGCCTTACGAAAAAAAAAGATCGATACATCACCGAGCCAACACATATTTCATAAACAAAGTGAGTTCATGGATGGATAAATGAAAACACATACCTGTAACCAAAAATCCTTAAAAACCCGAGCTTGGTCGAGCAGTTCTTTCCTTGCCTGAAAATCAGAGCTTAACCACAACAAAATCAAATGTCGATTACCAAGCTAGGATGATGACCAATGGGGGAGGTATGGAGTGGTGTGCAGTAAATGCACGTTGCTTCCATCCTCTACTCATTCAATTACTTAGTACATGCCAGCCAAACCTCCATTAATCCATTCTATGCATCGAAACTAACTTCCATCACTTGCCAAATGTGCCACCACACATCACATTTAACCATTGCCAATCATACCATAATGCATATCAAATGTGTTTTCATATAACTCAATAAATCGTATAGCCACTAAATTGTTTAGCTAGGACTAACAATAATCCTTTTAATTTCATTTGCATATAATGTAGCATAGCAGAGTATAGGATAGTTTTTTTTTCTTGGATTTGTTCCATATTTCTTTTATCTTTTGTCATGACTACCATGTGTTTTATGCATGTGCAACATGTAATAGATCATGGTGCTAAATATCAATGTGATAACAATGGATATGATCCATTCACACAATATGGAATTTAGAGCTTAGAGCAATTAGAAACCACATATAATATGCATTATCCAATTGCTATTATGTTGCAAATAAAACCAAGATTTCATCAATCATGTAGAAACCTATAAGAAATGTCAAACAACAACATAAACATCAAATAAAAACCAAATATGATCTTCCAATCTACAAGGGGGTCCCACCTACTAGTATTATATATATCATTAGATTATAATAATAGGATTTAGCAATACTTTACGGGCGAAATCCTCGTTGCGATTTTTATCATCAACAAACTAGTGACTCCACAGGGAAATTTGTTTTCAATAGATTTAGAACTCAGAACTCATGGTTTCGCAGACCAAGAACAATAGGTCAAGAAGATATAACCACGAATATTATGCAACAGGGGGAAGTGAGCAGATTTAATGGAAGAATGATTGGAAATTTGGGAATAACTCATGGAAAATGTTAAGTATGAGGGGGTTTACCACTATGTGCATAATCCTTCAACCATAATCTTCTCTTTACTTCAAGGACAAAAATTATGGACTTGCTCTTTTCAAATTCTCAAATGGATGAAGAAATGGAAATCAAAAGTGGGAGATAACCAATTTCTTTAAAAGACAGCAGTGAAAGCAGATAACAATTTCAAGTGCTTAAAGGGGAACACCGTAACAACTATGTAATCTTGATTTTTATTGAATAACAATATCTTGCAGGAGTGTCACTATGGAAAAACTGATCCAACATCTTATTCTTTACCAAAAATGAACTAAAAGATAAAAAAACAATAAAAATCATGACATAATGAGATTACAAAAATTTTAAAACAGCAGAGATAAAATGAAAGAAATGTAAAACAACAGGAAATTGCTAAAAACAAAAAGCAGAAATCAAACTACTGTAAAGAAGAAATGAAAAATAGTGGAGAATGAAAGCAAAGCTAGAATACTAAAATACAGAAAATCCAAACAATGTTAGAACTTTTCAAGTTGGTTCCACGTAATGTTTCAAGTGAGAACCGTTAGTGCTGTAGGAAAACAATCGCTCCTGTAAATATTTTAGGATGTAAGAATTAGTACCCAGGACAAAAGTGATTTTGAAAGGACCTAGCCATAATTTTTGAAATTTTGAATGTCTTCCCCTATTAGCGTGGGCCGAATCCCACAACAATACCTTTTCATTGACTTTAAATTTGACGGTCTTGACACTCTTGTTGAAATACTTCCTAACAGTCAACTGTCTCCTTTTTATATTATCCAAGGAAAACATCCTTTGCTCTTCCAAAGCTAGGATTGCATTTATCCTTTGTGAAATATCATAAAAATTTAATTCTTCGATCTGTAGCATCAACCTTAAGGAAGAAAGTTCTAGCATAGTAGGAAAGAGGGCTTCTTGACCATAGATAAGCTGGAAAGGGGTGCAAGTAGTGCTTACCTTGGCGGTAGTTCGATCTACCCAAAGGGCATAAGTGAGGAGAGTGTGCCATTGACAAAGTTTATCTTTGATGAGCCTTTTGACGATCCTCACCAGATTGTTTTTGGTATACTCAGCCTGCCCATTTCCTTGGGGACAATAAGCTGATGAGGTGAAATGTTTAACCCCCAACTTAGCTAAAAATTGGGTGAGCTTAGTAGAAATGAAAGCGGGACCATTATTTGTAATAATTTCCAATGGAAGATCAAATCTGGAAAATATGTTAGTTTCAAGGAAAGAAATTACCTGATCATCTGTTGAATTCTTAAGTGGGACAACTTCAACCCATTTTGTAAAATAGTCTGTGGATGTCAAAATAAAAAATTGTCCTGGTGAAGATGGGGGGTTAATAGGACCAATAAAATCCAATCCCCACTTTGAAAAGGGAAAGTCTGGGAGGACAGGTTGTAATGGCATGGTTGAAAGGTGCTCTTTCCTAGTAAATTTTTGGCACTTGTCACAAGATCTCGAAAAAATATAAGAGTCACGAAGGATTGAAGGCCAATAGTATCCTTTTCTAATAATTTTGGAAGAAATGGTTTTATCATAAAAATGGCCTCCTACATTAATGAGCGAATTTGAAGAACCATGAGTTTCTTGCAATAGTTTTTGTTCCTCTTCATTGTTTACAAAGCGAATCAACACACCATCAACAGATCTTCGAAACAAGAAGTTTCATGTAATGAAATATATTGTAGATTCAAGACGAAGCCTTCTCCTTTGATGAGTGTCTAAGTTGTTTTGACATCTTTGGTTTTGTAAACAGAAAATTAAATTCTTATACCAGGGATGTTCAGACACAGGGGGATGATCTGGTTATCAATGTAAAAGAGAGCTAATAGGGAGATATCATCTTCCTCAATCTCTTCACCATTCTCAACATGTTGATCTAAGTGAAGGGCTAAGTCACATCCCTTGATAGTGGTAGAAGTCATGATATTCAAGTCATGCTCTTGGATATTGGCAAGCCAATGTGCAAGCTTCCCTGAAAGATAAGTTTGTGAGAGAAAAAACTTGACAAAAGGTAAAGGGACTTTTACCAACGTATGCTTACCTAAAATGAAGTGGTGAAACTTATAAACAACTTTAACAAGAGAGAAAAAATGTTTCTCAATAAAAGAATATTTAAATTCATCATTAGACAAGCTTTGACTCATAAAAGCCACTGGTTTTTCATTACCTTGGTCATCATTTTGCACGAGGAAAGAAGAAACTGCTTCCTCGGTGGCATTAGTATATATCGTGAATTCCTTCTCAAAATCCGGCTTTGCCAATACCAGTGTGGAACTAGTTTCTTTCTTTATCCCTTCAAAATAATTTTCAGCATCATCTGTCCAAGAAAAATAATGATCTTGCTTAAGTAGATTATGAATTGGTTTGACCATCACAACAAAATATGGAACAAACCTACAGACAAAGTTAATAACCCCCATAAAAGATTGAACCTCCTTCTTGGAAGTGGGAGAAGGAAGATTAAGGATAGCATTAATCCTTTCAGGATCAATGCTTATTCCTGAATTAGAGATAATGTGTCCAAGGAGCTTGCCCTTAGTAACGTCGAAAATAGATTTAGAAGGATTCAAGAAATATCAAATTTCCTACATCGCATGAGAACTTTTCTTAGATGACCAAAATGATCTCATAAGTTTTAGAATAAACAGTTAACTCGTCCAGGTAGATTTGAATGATATTGTCGATCAAATCGTCGAAATATATTTGCATAGCTCTTTGAAAATTGGCACTTGCATTAGATAAGCCAAAAGGCGTACGTTCATAAGAAGAGGTACCCCAATGAGTAATAAAGGTGGTTTTATATTTATCTGCCCTTTTTACCTTGATTTGATTGTAACCGAAAAAACCGTCAAGTAAGGACATCATTTGCGACCATGCAACTTGCTGCAAAATCATCTCCATGTTAGGGAGAGGAAAGTGATCTTTTATACTAGCTCGATTTAATGCGCGAAAATCAACGCATAATCTGATATGACTAGTTGTTTTCCTAACATGAACCAAATTCGAAACCCATTCAGAATACTTGACCGAAAAGATAATTCCATCCTTCAAGAGTTTTTCCAACTCCTTTCGAATCGTTACTTCTAGTGCAGGGTTGATAGGTCTTTGTTTTTCCTAACTGGTTTTATTCCTTCCTTGATGGGGATGGCATGTTGTATAAGACCAGAATCAAAACCAAGAAGATCCTCATAATACCAAGCAAAAACATCTTGGAATTCACCAAGTAGCTTGGAAAATTTCATTTTCTCCTCATCTAAACATTTGGCACCTATTTTAACATTCTTTGGAACTTTAGGTGTCCCAATGTTCAAGGAGTTGGTTTCACCCACCTTCCTTTTCGACTCCTCTTATTTATTTTTCTCTTTATTGCCTACATCACTCGATGAAAATGAACTATCCAGAGGATTCAAGCCCTTCAGAATCTTGTTATCTTCTATGGATATAATTTCGTTGGGCTTAAAAGTTTCATTTTGAATGAAAGAATAAATGCTCTCATCATTGGGGAAGACCTGCCAAGATTCTATATTGTCATGGATACGTGGACGATATAGAGATTGAAAAGTACAATCAGTTCTATGTGGTAGAAGTTGCCGAGTAGGAGAGGCTGCAAAAAAAACTAACCGATCAACCATTGAGTTCAATTCCCTCTTAACATGAGTGATGTTGAAAGATAATAGGTTCAAGATAAGTGCCCAAAAATTTTGAGTGTATCGTTTCATCAACTTGTTTTTAGGGGAGTAAATCTCACGTACAAGGTTCACAACAAGCTCAAAGTCTCCAAAAAATGAAAGGTGACCACAACCAAGATTATAGGCATTTTCAATGCCTAATAATAAAGCTTCGAATTCGGTGACATTGTTCGTGCAAGAAAAATCCAAGCTATAAGAAAAGTTATGGATTTTTCCTACAGGAGAAATCAAGACAATGACAACTCCATTTCCTTCATTTGAGCATGAACCATCAAAGTGCATGTGCTACATACCATCATCCAAATCGATTTGTTCCAAGGGAATGTTATCCTCCTCAGCAAATATGGAATACACTCCTAGTTCCTCTTCGATATAGTTTACATTAGGCTGTGGGACACTCTCTATGTAAGGTGAAATCCTTACCTCTCTAAGGACTATAATGTTTTTACCATTCCAAGGAATGAATAAATGTGTTCCTTCGAGTGAGAGGTATCCACCTGTTAAATATTTTCAATCTACTCCCAAGATGATTGAGTAATTTCTTACTAGCATATCAATTACCTGAATACTAAGGGTTGTCCTTATCTCAGGGTGTGCGCACAAAACTAAGGTCACATCTTTAATCTCACCTATGGTTGTTTGTTGTAGAATATTATAAGAGAGCATGCTTCTAACGTTTTCATTTGTACAAGACAAGCCTACCTCTTCCATAATAATATTTGACATCACACTTGGGCCCGAACTGCCATCAATGAGGCAACAATGGGTGATCTTATCCATAATATTTACAGAAATATAAAAGGGGGATTTTTTACAGGGTATCTAAAGTTATGTACAACTGCTTTATTTACGGACGAATCCTCTTTGCTTACCTCTTCAGAGAGTTTGGCTACAATGAAATCTTTTCCTTGCATGAATTGTTTCAGATGCCTCTATTGTTCAGGGATGACAACCATGTCTAGAAGGGTTGCATCTATTTTGATGTTGGCCAACTGATTCATAATATTGTATTTGGAAGAGGGGAGAGGGGAATTTGTTTCTTGACTGTCAGGAACCTTAGGAACTCGAACTATAGCAGGTGGTGAAGATGATCTTGGGATAGAATAATTTCGGGGAGGATCATATTTTCCTTTGGGAGCATAGGATTTGTTCCTAGTATTAATGATCATGACATGTTATGGATCTGCAAAATCTAGGAAAACAATGGAATTTTCTGGTCTTTTGCCAAAGATCTTATCTTTGACACTCTTCCTCACCTCACATGTGGCTTCCCCATGGTGTTCCTCGCAAAAGTTACACCAACTTCGGGGAAATATAGCTTTAGGCTGAAAATTATTTTCAATTGGATTCCTAAAGGGGGGTGCAGAAGAGAATGAAGCTCCAGGGGTGAGAGCGGAGACAATTCCTTTTCACTCATATGCTATCATACAATTATTCATATCTTGTACTAGCTATAAGAGGGTGGACATTTCCATCTCTTTAAACGATTCTCCCTGGGGAAGACCTGTTCTTCATACTCTAAACAAGTATGCAGAGCGGAACCAATATTATCAATGGATTTTTCCTCAAGCCTATGATGATAGGGGGAGGGTAATGTGTTGTAATAATGCATGAAAGAGGCTTGGTTTTGAGGTTGAATGAGTTCATGGATTTTATTGTATAACTTAGTGAAACATAGGTCGAAGGATTTGATGGTTTCACCATCCTTATAGGAAATGCTATTGTACTCCTATAACTGCTCAGCTGGGATTTTTTATTTCCAATAGGTGGATCTGAACCAATAAAATAAATCCTCCCAAGTAGACATAATCTTAGGAGGAAGGTGAAATAAATCGGCCACAACCTTCCCTTCCAAGGAATTGACGAATAAGCACATGCAAGTATCTTTGTCATTAGCCCCTATGTTGTGACGAGCATTAGAAAATTCCACCAGGTTTTCATTTGTAGTGACAGTGTTATTTCCCAAAAACCTAGGGAGGTGCTATTTGAATTTAGGAAGTGGATGAGTAGCAGGTGCTAGGTTAAGAGGAGAGGACACATGCCACGCTGTGGTTGTGGCGTCTTCTTCAAACTGAAAAAGCCCATAATTTTTAATGACTTTAGTTGGATTTGTGGTAGATTGGACAAGAATATGGTGGCTATATAAGCTACCAATCACTGATGAAGATGAAGACTGAAAGGAGGAAGAACTTCCAGTGACCAGAACCACCACTAGATTCCTTGTTGTGGATGATAGGTGAGGGTTAAAAATACGAACTTGAAGAATTAGACAAAGTTCTCCTTACAGAAATTTGTTGGGTTGAAAACACAATGTTCCTTCTTCTTATTTTAGAAATAGGATTAATTTTAGATGATAAGCCTCTTTTTCTTCTATAAACACAAGAGTCTAAGGACATGAAAGTAAGGCCAAAAATGAAGGATCAAGAAGGTCACTGTTGATTTCTAGGCTTTCTACATCTAGCTTCCCAATGTTCTTGGGCACTAATATCTCGTTCAATTGTTGACCATGAATGATTAAGCTCAACACGAGTATTGACAGTGTCTAGGATGGTGTTGAACAGATTCAAAGAAATTTTGGTCTGATCTTGAAGACTGGGCTCAATATTGGGCTGCCTTGCAACAAAGACATTCATTAAGAAACAAAACAGTCAAAGAATTAATATCAGAAAAAATTGATGTATTTGATGCTAATTAAGCATAAAAATTAACGAGAGAGATATTGAAGATCTTCCCAGTATGGTCGCCAAATAAATGTTGAGGAAAAGATATGAAATAATCATACTCAAGCATTTTTAGATTCTTCTTGGCTAAATAAAAATAGACAGGAATATCACCCTATGTTTATAGCCATCAAAATTAATATCCTAACTCACAAGTATTGATTACAAGTGCTTAGGCTGGTTTTTATAAATAAAATCTTGCTGAAAAATTCATTATTTATGTGTTTTTTTGAACATAACAGATGCTGAAATAAATATAGAGACATAAGTAAAGACACCAAGTCGATAATCAAGACATATGAGACATAAAACAATCCTTTATTTCATTCCAATTCATCAAAGAGTCATTCTCTTTACAAAATTTCATGAAGAAGTTTTGGACCAAAGTCAAACTTAGACGTCCTCGATGAAACATACAAAAGGACCTCTAACAAAAAATAAAAAATTGAACTCTAAAAGATGGACCAACTTGCCACATATTGCTTCCCACTCGACTCTGCACAATAGCCTTTGTCAGTCATGAAAACTAATTCACAAACAGACAAGTCTACATAGACTATAAAAGATAGATCAACACCTCTGAAAAACAAGTGTCTGAATGATGTAATTCAACCCTAAATCTTGCTATCTACAATAAGACCTTGCTATCATAAAAAAGAATTAGGCTTGTGATAAATTAAAGAATGAATGAAAACTCAACTATCTCAACACAAAACTCAAAGATCAAACCTTAGTATGCTTCTCCTTTTGTTCCTCCCTTTCCTTTTTCCTTTAAGCAAATTAGAATTGGTTGAAGTAGTTGAACTACTTCCTTAAGTTACCCAATAACTCAACCAAATTTTAATTTAGGGGAAAAAGTAATAAATCATAATAAGGGTTTTAAATAAATAATAACTAGTAGGTGGGACCCCTTGTGACTCCCATTAGATTTTAGCAATCATAACACAACTAGTTAATCAAACAAAACATCCCTCCTTGTGACTCCCATTATCAAATTCATATTTGACAATTTATCTCAATGATAATTGAAATTATTCCCAATATATCCAAAAAATAATGTGTTGTCCAAAAATTCAGAAGTCAATCGTTTTCAACAATTAATAAATAAAAACTTAAAATCCATATTTTCCAGTTTGTGAGGCAATATTTCCCTTGTTATTGCTATCACTTTTTAATCTCTTTGAATTTGACTTAAGTTGTGTGGAGCCTTTAGGCCTAATATCGCTAATCACATGAGATAAATCGTCCCACAAATGCATGTGGGAGGACACAGATTTATCAGAATCATTTGAAGGTGAGGAAGGGGCAGTAGTGGCATTTCCTTTGTCAGGGGCATGGTGGGTCTCAGTTTTCAACCTTTTTCTTGAAAAACTCATTCTTGTATGCACAATTGATTAGAAAATAGTTCCTTTAACAACCATACATGACAACTCCTTTTAAAAAATATGAAATAAAATTTGGCTCAACAACATATCAGACCCATGCAATCCAATCCATACAAATTGTTTAACTGTTGTCAATGAGCAAGGGGTGAACAAAGGTTCTGGGATATGCGAGGGGTTTGTATTGAGAGAAAAAATGTTAAAATGAGGGAAAAAAGAACACGGTTATTGCTCACAAACAACAAAAAATAAACTAAAAAGTAAACTAAAGAACATATCACTGTAATCCATTCCCGTGATCTTAAGCTGTCACAATGCGAAGATCCTCTTAATTGTAATTAAATTTTAAGAACATGGAGTGAGTAATGAATATGGGAAGGTAAGGGGATTGTAGTTAGAGAAAAGTGAAATAATGATAGAGGAAAAGAGCGGATACTGTTCATAATATTAATTAAGTAATCCATAAAACCATTATGTATTCAGTGCAACGAACCACACTATCCAATTACTGTGATCAATTAGCAATTACCGTGTGTATAATTTAACCATTTCTGTGTGTTAACTTGCTCGTTGTTCACTTTTAAATCATTAACACTTCCAATTACACACTTCCATCATACTCAAAATAATATGTTTCCAAAAAACCTATATAAAGAGTCATGTTTCCTTTCATCTCTTCCATTTAATTCTAAACAAATTTCCAATGAACACACAATCAATTGCATTGACTTTGTTCAACATGAAAACCATCAATCATTGTCTTCAAATCAAACACAGACACAAGTTCTCTTAAAATCGTGCCCAATTCCATTCCTCAATTCAATTTAACAATTAAATTGCAATAAAACCATACTTTTATAGAACCTGTGCCCATCCCTGATGGTGTAATCAAATGATATCCATAACACATACAGTGGAAAACCAAGTCACAAATATCAATTCTTTAAATTGCAATGATCCCGATCGAGAAATTTAAACACACACTAACAACAACCATCATCTAAATTCATAATATGCTATAGAAAACATATAGTTCAACACATAATGCAAGGAAACATACTCCCAATCAAACCACACACAATGTTTGAGTTATCAATCCAACACAAGGAGGAAATGATTGTGTGCTCGATTCCCTTTCTCAAATCAATCAATTAAAACCATGCTGAGCCATCGAATCAATCTCCTCAATAAACGAATACAATGATCATACACCAAACCTCATTTCGAAATTCAACAGTGTAATCAACTCGATCAATAGAGACAATCCCATAATCAAACCACTGTCAACGCCACTCTACAATAGTCAACAATATACCCGACCAAAAATAACTGGTTCATTTATCAAAATCAGGCTTGAATAATCAAGGGTGTGTTTTGAGTAACCAAGGGTTTTCTTGGTGGGACCAACACAAGGAGACTGGATTTGAGCACACCAACAACAGAGGAGAATCCTTTTAGACAAAACAGTGAACACAAAAACCACATAACCAATTACTTGCAAGATAGGGTGCCAATTCACACCATGGAGGAAATATAATGAACAGAGGGGCTGAAGCTTCTTACTGGTCAGTAATAACACTGATAACATGCAGGGCATACCCCTCATGGTTCTTCCCTAAAAGGAAATCAAATAATGCTGATAGAAACAGAGCCATTAAAAGGAATCAACCCTAGAGCAAGCCTCTTGGCATAATATCCATCATAACCCATTGTGCAGACACCAATAACATAAATGAGACTGTTAGCACTAAGAGTCATCCTCAGATTGCAGGAGGATAATCCCAGTACCCATCAAAGTATTTGGTGGATGTTGGTTTTATATGAGTGGAGGTAAATGGACAAAACTCAATATATGAATGATGTTCAACACGAGTCTAGATAAGAAATGCACAGGGAAGTGAGGGCCACATTAACTTCAGTCAATGAATTGAGTTTAAGTGTGAGCAGAGGGAAGACTTAGTGAGAAAGGTGAACAAGACTTCTATGAGCATAAGGCTTTCAAGCAGCTTGGATAAGAAAAATTCAGACTCAAGATCACTCTTGAGCTCAAGCTTCAGACACTGAAATATGTCCAAACAACACAATCACAACAACACAATGATCAAACCTACATCACCATGCAGCTACAAAAATTCGACTGGATCCTCCATGCCTGATCCATTTAGTGTAAGAGGGAAAATGATAACAAGGCAATTGACTAAAACTGGTCACGATACCACTGTAATCAAACCTACATTACAACAGCATAACAACCCTCGACTAGATCCTCCATGCCTGAGTGTCTTAGCACATTTTTTACAGAGAGATGAAAAGAAACTGACTTCTATTAACATTAAAGTCTCAAATTTGATACATAACCAGAGAACAGTTCTGGCATCAAAACGTTCCAAAATAGGGAGCTCTTCTCAACCAGTTGACGGCCTTAACAAAACATTAAAACTATCTATTTATACTTAGAACAATACACCAGTACCAAGAGTGTGACCTGGTCACTACAATCAAAGCTTTGCGTCGGTGAGTTCTTCTCTCAAACTAAATGTGAACACCTCTGTCAGACGCGAGCTTAGATTGACATGGGTTTTGCAGGAAAATATACCCACAGGGGTACCACGGGCTGATAGTTCAATCCCCATGGATGAGCCTTCCATGCCTTCCATTTATGGAGAGAGTCGAGGTTTCAACCACTAGCTCTACTTTCATTAACTTCCTTTCCTCATAAATTGAATGAGATTTAATGCTCAGGGAGCGGCTACATACCAAGACCATAAGGGTGCCACCTGTCTATGCTGACGACTGCCACACATTTGGATCTCTAGGGCTTAGGGGCCAGCTCCTGTTCCCCTGCTCCTTCTTCAATGTGACCTAGGACCATGACCCTATGCAATAGCGTGATTGAGGGTGTGACCAAGAGTGGTTTGAAAGCAAACTGATTTTGTCCTTGCAATTCACCATGAACAACCACATGTTCCTTTCTAAAAACCATGGTTTTGATTGCGGCCCACCCTTGAAATTTTAAAATGTGCACACCTTCCGACCCTGCAATGGAGCACGACCATTGATCTTGTGATATGAGATGAGGCTTCTTGATCAATGACCCAGCTCTGGCACCCTTTATATTGATGGATAAAATCTTCCCTTTTCAAATCGACGATCGAGATCTACTTCACGATTCAGTCTTCGGGCCTTTCAATAGTCAAAATTTATTTGCTCTAAGAAAATTATTCAGAGCTAGGGATCTGATGAGGCGTGGCTCCCTAAGATCAATGATTGAGATTCTTTTTCAGGTCTCCAGATTATAGGAAAATCAAATCTCAAACTTGGGCTTCCAAGTGATTTTACCCGGAGCCATGGATCTGATGATGCATGGCCCTTTAGATATCGATGGATGAAATCCTTTCGTGTCTCCGGGCTTCGAGAGAATCAAATATGAAACCTGGGCTCCCAAAATATTTTACCCAGAGCTGGTGATATACTAACGCATGTCCTCATGAATCAAGCGAACGAGGTTTACTTTGGGCCTTTAGCCAGAGCTCATGGATTTATGCCACATGTCCCGCTGATGGGTGGTCCAGATGACATCATATGATGTCACATCTGTTGATGTGTCATGGTAAGGAGGGTGACATGGCCATGGCCAAAAGACCTGGAAAGAGTGCCACACATCATGCCTGATGAGAGTGCATCACGTGCTTCGGGTCTTCGGGACTTCGACACTTCGGGACTTCAGGACTTCATGACCTCTTCGGGAATTTGACGCGTTTCTCATTTTGAAACTCCCGAAGTAAAACTCCCAGAGTGACAGATCTGATGATGCGTTGCAATTGGATTCAGATGGATGAGATCTGCTTTGGGACTTCGACACTTTTGAATGTGAAACATGAAGAGTTTCTTGGAGGAAAACTCCTGAAGTGAGAGATTGGCTTCCGTGTGTCCCTTAAGACGGATGGTTCGGATTCACTTTGTGACTTTGGGGACTTCATAAATTTTTCTTTGGCGCTATACTTTGCGTAACTTTGGACTTCCGGACGCTTGTGGGCTACTGATATGGACTGTTCTTGGAATCTTTGCCCCTGAAGCATTACAACTGCCTCTTGATTTTAAGCCCAAAATGGGCTACTTTGAATGTCTCCCTTTGTGTCTGTTATCACTAGAATTCACTCTCCGATTGGAGAGAGATTAAGCCAAATACCCATCAATTATTTATGTCACAGTTTGGATGTTGGTTTGAATGTGGATGGTCGATGGCCAAAACACAACAACATGAAAGAAGTTAACTGGATAGGAAATGTATATGGAAGTGAGGGAGAAATTAACTTCAGTCAGTAAATTGAGTTAAAGTGAGAGCAGAGGGAAGAATTAGGAGAAAGGGTGAAGGAGACTGCTCTGGGCATTAGGCCTTCTAGTAGCTCAGGGAAGAAAACCTAAGCTCAAGATCATTCTTGAGCTCAAATTCAGACACTAAAATATGTCTACAAGGGACATAGTTATAGCTGCAATATGATCAAATCTCCATCATCCTACAACTGCAACAATTTGACTGGATCCTCCATGCCCGAGCCATTTAATGTGAGAAGGAAACAAATACATAGGGAAATGAATAAAACTGACCATGATACCGCTATAATAAAACCTCCATTACAATAGTATAACGATCCTCGACTGAATCATCCATTCTTGAGTGCTTTAAACAACTTTATAGACAAAATGAAAGAGAAATGAAGCTGACTTCTATTAACATGAAAGTCTCAAATCGATTACATAACCAGAGAACAACTCTGGTAGAACAAAGTTACAAATTGGGAGCTCTGCTCAACCAAAAGACCTTTACAAAATCACATAACTCTATCTATATACTAAAAAAATTCACCATTCTTAGTAGAGGCCTTCTCGAGCTTCCATAGCGCTATGTCTTCTGAGTCAGATTGCACCTACAGTCTCCTCTACACACACCTTCCTCTATCATATGTGATATTGACTCTACCAGTCCCACTGAGTCTCTGTTCCATTAGACTGCGCACACAGTGTCTCTATGCACGAGATCTCAGAACACCTGAGTTGACAGTTTGCCTTCACAGTCAGACATTTCTGACTTTTCATTCATCGGGATTAGGATGAACCAAGTCAAACTTGGCACCTAGGAGATGTGGCGACCTCTCCTTGGCCGTCTTCTTCTTCGTTGGACCTTTGCAGAGGGACTCGACTGGCAGATGTGGATGGAGCTGAAGAGGATGAGGTGATGGGTGTGACCGACAGGATATTGGGTATGCATGAGTGGTGAGGTGTAAAGGTGCGGGGTGATGCAGTATAGGGAGAGGACGTAGAGGAAAAGGGGAGGCTATGGTGGTGTGTGATTGGTTGAGGGGAACACAACGACATGACAGAGGTGACATGGAGAGAAGTGGAACAGGTTTCCAGAGGTGAGAGGAATCGAAGGGGGGAAGGAGAAGGCAAAGGTGACATGGAGGGGAAGTGGAAGAAACATGTAGGGAGGTGAGAGGGGGAGAGGGAAGCGAGAGATGTGACAGACAGAAGGGGGAAGATTGAGTGGGAGACAGGTGTGCAAAAGAGAATGGTGGAGGGGGAGTGGGAGATGCAACAGGCAGAGGAGAGAGATGGACTAGGGAATAGTTGTCAGCGAGATACATGGGTAGTAAAC
>JASDQU011402581.1:63327-76088 GCA_032191745.1 Picea mariana | reverse complement strand
AATTCAACTATGTCATGGGGAGGATTAACTTACCTAAAGGTTATAGTATTTGGAATAGTATAATGATATGCAAAGATATAAAATTAAGATGGAAGAAATGTTGAATTTGGGGAAGATGGAAAGGATATTTAAATGCAATTGCATATGGAGATGGAAAGGATTTTAATTTTTTTTTATGGTAAGGAACTTCTCACTATAAAAAATTGCGCCTATTACATTGGAAGAAAGTGGAAACTCTAGATAGGGTTGGAGCCTTGAGTATTTGAAGTTTGGATTTAGTTAGCCAAGATTTATGTGCAAAAATTCATTAGAGTAGTGTTTATCCCTAAAGAGTTATGGCCTTGAAATTTTTAGACCTAAATATTCAACTACCCAAAAAATCAAGTTTGTCATAGGGACGATTAACTTACTTAAAGGATTCAGTTATTTAGAATAGTATAATAAGATGTAAGGATATAACGATAAATATACATTATGGRACATTGAGATGGAAGAAATGTTRGTTTTTGAGAAGATGGGTGAAATCTTTCAATCATTGGATATAATGTGCGAGGTAATGATGAATATGGTTAACAAATAATTGGGATTTAATCCCAACTCCAAGGATTAAGGGAGATTTTAAGGAAATTAGGTAGAAATATTCAATCACTTGGATTATGTACCATTTAGCATAAGAATCAACCCTCATCACACAAGTTCTAAAATCCATATTTGTTTCATATAGGAATGAAAAAATATCTTATGATGGAATCGCGATTTAAAACAAATTTACATGGTTGAAGATGGTTATTTTATATCTTTGCATGATGATCAAAGGCTAATAAAGGATCCCATGTGGAAGAAGATTTGGAACCTAGAGTATGGATAAAAATTGTATCTTTTGTAAGGTTAGCTTCTAAGGGGAAGATATAATCACATATAGTGTAACACACCCAACCTCTAAAGACCCTTTCTAGAGATGGGGCATCAATTTTTTGGTTTTCCTAACTATCTAAAATCCTAATTCCCGGATCTCCATTGGCTATTGCTCGCCATGAGCTTCCTAATGGTCACCACCACACTAAAATATGAGCTCTGGTCTGCAAGTTATTGCCTCCCGAAGTTACCCAAATGATTATTAGTTGGGGTCTTCGGCGTTCGACGTTGAGTGCCCCTTTTTCTCACTCCCCGAAGTCTTGAAATCTCACCATGTGACCTTGATCCTTCAACAATCGACGTTCGATGTTTTGTGTTGAACGTCCATTTTTCTGTGTTCGACGTTCAACGTTCGACAATCGACAATTGAAGTCCTATGTTTTCGGCGTTCGACGTTCAACGTTCAACAATCGATAATTGACGTCCTATGTTTTTCAGTGTTTCAGCAATCACCGATCGTCGGTGAACGTTCGACGATTGATGATCGACGTCGAACATTCCTTTACCACATTATGCCCAAATATTCCGAACTCCTAAAGTTATCCAGACTTCCGGAGTTCCAAACACGTCACCAACCACGTTGGCCAGGCGAGAACGAACCAGAAGCTGACACACAATGAAGGACATGGGTGACACATGTCCTCATTAGGGGGTGACATGTGTCATGCTCTAATAGGCATATGGGGTCTATGAATCATCCATATCTGGGTGACACATGGCACGCATAATGTGGGTCCATGCCACCTTTAATGATGTTAGGATTCCACGTCATCTTGGGCTGATAGCTACCCAGCCCTTCGATCTCACGGTCAGTAAGAGTCCACGTAGTCCTCGGATCCATGACCTCCATTACTTTGGGGTTTCGGACTTCGCAAATCCTCACATCGAAAATCCCCTAAAGATCCAAGTCTTCAGACTCTTAGATCTAGTGCCACGTGTCCTCTACCTATCAACGACTGAGATTCACTTCGTCGTTCGCGACTTCGAGAGTCTTCACACTTTGAATAATCTTGGCTAAGTTCCTCCGGAGTGTCAAGTCCCTGGACTACGAGATCTCCTACCACATGGTCCAAACAGGTAATTTCCAGAGATGACACGTGGAAAGGTAGAGAGGACACATGGCCCCTTTGATGGGTGACACATGTCACGTATTAATGGAGCTATAGGGTCGGCTAAATGCCTAAATCCAGGTTACACATGAAACGTTAATCATGGGTCCATGTCACCCTGGATGATGTCACTAGGCCATGTCACTCTGGACTGATAGTCTTCTAACATCCCTCAGATGTCATGGTTGAGATTCAACCACGTAGATTCATAGATCTATGACTCCTGTTACTTCAGGAATTCAACATTCGGGAGTTTTTCTATGCAAACTCCTCGTGTCTCCCAAAGTTGGTCAGTGTTGGGTTGACCTTAGTCTAAATCTGACGATCGGGGTGTATCCACGTAGACCCACAGATCTATGAATGTTGTGGCTTCGAGACTTCGGTCTTCGGCCCTTCGGGAGTTCCTCTTCCCGTCAACACAACGACTCAAAATTACTGAAGTGACACTCTCCGAACCGTGGGATCTGGCGACATGTATCCCTTATGATGGACGGTCCTGATTCACTTCAAACTTTGGGACTTTGGAGGATTCATCTCCCTTACGAAGAGTACATGATTTTTCCGAACTCACGAAGACTGAAGGAGTCGAGGAGTTAACACCTACGCTCCTTCTCCAAATCCAATGGTCGTGATAGGGCTTGGATTCTCCCGAACGGATCTCATCCACTCATCTTCCAAACGAAATGATCTTTCCTTTTGAGACTTAAATCTCACTATCCTTCCTGAGCTTCATCAGTTCTGAAATACTTAGGCGCTAGCGCGTGCTTTGCGCTCTTTATCCTGATCTTAATAGACTCCTTCTCCCAGGAGACTCAAAACAACTAGGAGGGTTGACATGCATATAAGAAACTATGCCCAAGGGCGATGAAATCATAGTTCATTTGCTAAAACTTGAGCCACTACAGGGCTCGAGCGTTTACGTGCACAAACCATATAGTTCCTTACTTGCTTAAATACATGATCAAGAAAAGATAAAGGGACACAGTCTAATTATCAAGCAAACATGCACATATCTGAAACATTTATAGGATATCCAACTTTAATTTACAATTACAGTTCAAATATACATGATATGAGAATACTTATCTATTTCAGATTGTAGCCAACAAACTGACTGTGGGTGTGCGCCTTTCCACCTAACCATAGGCTCAGAGGAATTCACTCTTAGCACTCTGGCCACACCTGTGCCAAGCCATGATATCACTAAGGAGATTTTGTAGTTTCCCAAGGACTCCTTCTCAGTCAAGGTCTCTACGAGGTTTATCAAATGCCTCCTCAACATCAAGCTTGTAGTCTCCTACTTAGTTTGCACTCTTCTGTAAGTTCTCAGAGATATTTTCTCATGTTCTTTACAGTAACCAAGACAACTTATCAAGATTTCAGTTCCTCTTCTCAGCTGGAGAGCCTCACGCCCTTTCTCTTCCCATATATATATTCTCTCGTCTCCTACTCGGGAAGGTTATGGACCTATCGTGTTCCTTCCGTCAGAAGGAAACTCAGTTCAGTCTAGGTCTGCAGGATTCTGTGGTACTTCGGGACGATAGTCTCCTATCTCCTCATCCAGACCATGCTTCCATTCATGGGGGTGGTTAATTATCCAACCACCAGTCCTTCCTTCATTAATTGATTTCTCTCCTTGGGATCATTATCTCAACAAAAGGGAATTCGGGTCATTTGAACTAATGAACCCTCTCCACAGTTTTCTCACTCTTTCCTCTAGTGATATCATGGCCATTACTTCAAGGCTTCACCCCCACAATCAATTATTGACAATTCAAACAATAATACATTTACATTGTTCCCATGCCATAGCATGGTGATCATAATTAATGATTAATTATAAGCCCGAGGGAACAAGGGTATTACAATCCCCTTCCCCTTAAAAAGGAACACCATCCTCGATGTTCTTTCTTAGTAACACAGGTCATTCCTTTCTCATTCAACTGCTTCAGAAGTCTTGACCCTCTTTCTTGGTCAGGTCCTTTTTAGACTCTCAGACTTCGTCACTTGTCTTCAATAATCTTGGACAACAAGCATATCAATCATAGCTTTCATGCATAAATATGTTACCGTTGCATAAAATTAAGGAAAATTTCGTAACTTAGAACAATACTTGTGCAGCTCGTGGATTCGTATCCACACGACTGTCTAGTTTTCTTAGCTCACTATTTTTCCTGGACATATCCATTGTGTGCATGATCCCAATCAATAGTTTAGAAGAATTATCAAAGTCTCCTATTCCTTGCGGTCACTCACCTTCCAGGCCTAGGCTCAGGCAGATCCCCTTCTCTACTATACAGTTCCTCGGGTGATCCATCTTGCCTTTCCAAGGCTTTCTTGCACAATAAGAATTTTAGAGACTTCATTAAGCCTTATAGTCGAGGCATCCCTCAGAATTGCTCTGTCAAGGCGTCCCTCTGGCTTGTGTTGCCACAACACAACATATTCTAGGTGCTCATGGCTTACCATAGGGTTCTCCTATCCCAATCAATATCCTTTTTCGTGTTTTCGAGCTTGACAACCTTCATCTATCCTCCCTAGACATATCTTTTTCATCTCACCTGTACCACATGTATACAAAATTATGAGAAATTATCATCAATTTCAAATTCAGAATTTTCTTGCAAATCTGTTACCCACAGATTTCCACATTCCCTATTTATTTTCAGATCTGTTCTGTACATGAACCAAATTCACAAGTATTTGATTTTCCTTCCCATAGAAGTTTATGTCAACAGACAATTGGTCCTCCTTATGGGCTTACAACACTATCATATCCAAGACCCTTTTCCCCCTGCAACTTCAACTTTCCTTAGCTAAACAAATTATTAGTTTTCATGCACATTATATTTTCAAACGATGCATACTAACAGTACAAGTCATTTTCATCTATTCAAGGGTACAAATAAATAAAAGGGAAATATTATTATTTATGTAAGCATCCTTTCAACATACTAAATTTTCCAAATACAATTCAAATATTAAATGAATTTAATCAATGTGCCAATATTCATGGCCACATTTGTACCCAATGCACCCTTGCATTGATCTTCAAGCTGCCACACTTGGTGACAAGCACTCTGCTATGGTGTGTTTGAGTTTAACCAACCTCTTCACCATATGGCATATTCCTTCTCGTTCACTCTTACAACATGACTATGCTTCCATCTATAGGCTAATCACGATCCCAGACCGATGCACATGAATGATCTGAAAATAGGGGGCTGACTTTTTTTTCTATGCAAGCACCCTCTACTCCATTAAAATAAACTTCAGGACCTTTCTCAATGTCATAGTTGTGCAAGAGAAATTATGTGTCAAGTTTATGCTCCTTTTAGATGTTTATGTGTGAGGTTTTTTTTTAAAGGTTAAATATGTTGTTTACATAAATACAACAAAAAATCATATGTTGCAGCAAATAACAACCAGCAAAAATCACAACAAAATCAACATGATAAAGGAGTTCAACCCCAACTGGGATACATCTCCTTGAACCTCCATCAATGGACTAGGCTCTCTGGGATTAGTTTGTCAAAGACTATTTTACAAGATGCTTCTCAACTTCAATGGATTTACTTACTGTACCATTGGGTTTAGAATACATAAAAACCCCAAAAATGACTAATAAAACTCTTAAAACGGACCATGGCTCATCTAGGCATGACCTCTTCTTCATGTGGCCTTGAGCTTCCCTGAGCTTCCTTGTGGAAAAAAAACCTGTAAAAGTCCTCAAATTCCTCTGAAACCTGTCCCAATGAGTTCAGAGCATAAAAATTAGTCAAAAATGACTATTCAGTCACATAAAATAGACTTGGGCTCATCTGAGCATGACCTCCATCAATGGTGGCCCTAAGCTCCCTGGAGCTCCCTGAAACTTCAATGGTGTAAAACCTGCAATAGAAGTCTCCAAATGCCTTTGAAAACTATGCCAATGGATTTAGAACATCCAAAAACCCCTATCTGGGCTTTTTTGACACCTCATTTGGCCAAAATATGAAGAAGTTAGGCCAGTTAGGCCTCTTGCCATTTTTCTCCTTCAAGCTTGCTGTCTCTGGTTCGCCAATTTGCACCTCCTGTGTGAGTAACCTGGCTTCTGGGCGTTTCCCGTGCCTAAAACCAGCACACGTGCGTATGCTCGCAAAACATGCCAAATTGTTGCATCGTTAGCGAAATTAGGGCCCCTAAAGTCGGAGGTGTTGGGCGCATGGGGGCCATAGCCACGTCCCAATGCATAAAAAGGGGTACATTGCATGATTGAACCTGGACTTGACAAGTGTCCAAGTGTGTGGGATTAACCGTTTTGAAATGCATTTAGAATTCCCGCGCGCATATATGTGGCAAGGGTCATATGGGGGTGGTGCATATAATCGCGGGCTGGGGCTAAACCTCAGCCTGGACCCCCGCGCCAACCATAAAACATTGTGATTTTAAATACAATGCAATACATAAAAGGTTAATAAACAAATGGTGGGCGCGATGGCAGCCCAACCTTTTCCAAGACTTTGTATATGGTGGGGGAGGTTTAGGGTTCAAACCCCACAGACTCCACATAAATTTTAAACACCAAAACAATAAGGTGCCATGTGGCAGCCCATGTCTGGGCCACGTGACACCTCCCAGTTTGCAAATAAAGCACCATGTGTCATAAATCCATTCACCCACATGTTTTCCCAAACTTCCAACTCAACACATTGCCACATCAGCTTGACACATCACCTACCACGTCATCTGTATGGCCCTGCCACGTCAGCTGTACGGACTGTACAGTTAACAATTTTTTTGCCTGTTTGGCAAATCGAACAGAACGAGATATCTTGCTCATCCGATGTTCGTTTGAATCCATTCAAAGTGTGTTGGGTTCGTGAGGACGAGGCCTACACACCTGTTCGTTTTGAAGCAATTTTGAACAATTTGTTTTTTGGGCTAAATTTTGATCCATGGTCCAGATTCTGATCACACTTTCCCACTGAAAGGATTTTGGACCCACAAAAGCTGATGATTATCTGCCTAAGCTTCAATACTCTTCTACTTCCAAGTTCTATCAACTGATTCTACTTGAAAAGTCTTTTTGGCAATCACCTGGGTACCTTGACATGCCTTGCACTGCAACTGGCTATGTCCCTCAACCACTATTCTCTGGCTGTTGCTGACCCACTGTTCTCTTTGTGCTTGGAAGACTGTCAGCCTTCCCACTGAGAATCAAGTCCCTCTTGTGAACTTCTTTGGTGTCAACACAATCCGCTCCACAATGGCTGCAAAAATACTTCCCTGCGACATCTTGTCACAAACCAAGAAAACCATCAATCTTGAAAACAAACTTTATACAAGACTGAAAATGATGCCAACAAAGTTTTTTTTCTCTTCAACCAAACGGTCGCATCTTGTACTTCATCAAAGTACATGGCGTTTTCCTACATCTTGGTGTACTCAATATCGACTTACAAGCCGGCAAACACCATCGACTAAACATAAGTCAAAAAACATGATTGACACAACATAGTCGTCAAGACAACATCGACACATGTTGAGACTCATTTGAAACATATCGACATTCAAAAAGTCGACATTCATGATACAAAACCCTGCTACATTCATGAGTCACTCATAATGAAACCATCACAAAGTTCATTGTTTACACACATACAAAATCACATGCATGTGCATAGCTCTTTAACTCTCCTTCAAGTACAAACATAAGTACATAAACCCAAAAACATGAGGGTACATAAGAGCTGAAAATGAAAAAGATATATGGCTGCAATATGTGAGTATCATACCCATCTTTTACATCCTCTTGATGAAGTTGTGCAACAACAAGAATGTCTTTAATAGAAACACATTCACATGCAACTTGCATCATACAAGTTGTGATAAACTGCTACAACTTGTCATACTTTCAACAGAAATGCATACATAAGTCTGAAATGCGCATCTACAAACAAAGAAATGCAAGCCTTACTTGTTCAAGAAATTTAACCATTTCTTACCAAGCCAATTCAATGGTGACTTTTTTTGCTGAAAATCCTCTTCTTGTGAATCATCTTGACTCACATCAATGATGGAATATCCTCTTCCATTCTTGCCAGTTTCTTTATCCATCTGCTTCCCGTGTTGTGGATGAGTGGTTGGATGCAATGTCCAACATTGGTCAATGAGATGACCCCTCTTCTGGCAGTGAGTGCAAATCTTTTGCATCTTCTTTTCAAGTTGCCTTTGCTTGGAAAGCTTCCTGAATGTGGTCAATCTTTTCCAACATCTTGAAACATGATGGTTATCTAAACCACAATATGTACATGGACTTTTTCTCCCATTTTTACATGAAAATTTACCATGCTTAACATAATCAAAAGAAACTGAATTAAAGGAAGAAATATACCTTGAACATTCACCTTTATCGCCTTCTTGAGGAGGTGAATTTGAAGAGTTACCAACTCTCCTTTGAAGACCAACAAAAATGTTCTTGTCCTCATGGCTGTCACAACTCTCTTGTTTCATACATTTGCATTCATCCTGAACACATACTTTGCATGCTGGAGGGATTGAACTTGTAACAAAAGTTGTTCTCAGAACTGTTTCCCTTGTCTCCTCAACTTTGGAATATGCTCCATCTTTCTGTTCATATCCAAGACCACAATACTTGGGCCTCTCCTCAACAACAATAGGCTCAACAATTCCTTGTGCATGCTTGCCTAACCCTTTACCTTCATAGCCCATTTTTAACTATAACTTGGACCCTATTCCTCTAGTGTGATTTTCAAAAACACCAAAGCATTCATCTTGAGAGGAATTTAAAGAAAAACTAGCATTACATACCTCATGTTCATGCATGTACTTGGTAAGGGTTTCCTTTGCCTCATGGAGTTGAGTCTCCATCTCATGCAACTTTTCAAGAAGCTGGTGCTTCTCCTCCTTCATGGCCATCAACTTCTCTTGAAGGACAATTCTCTCCTTCCTATATTCCAAAATCTCTTGTAACATATCTCTCATGGTCACAATCACCTTCAACATCTCTTTGTCAAAGAACTTGGCTAATGAAGATGTATGAGAACTCTTACTGTTTGAAGCTTCCTCCATCATTGCAAGATATCAAACTTCAACACAAAGCTTGCACAATAATACCAACAATTAAATCTCTAGCTATCAATGGAAATCACATGAGAAAAACTATGCTCTGATACCACCTAATCTGAAAATAGGGGGCTGACTTGTTTTTCTATGCAAGCACCCTCTACTCCATTAAAATAAACTTCAAGACCTTGCTCTATGTCATAGTTATGTAAGAGAAATTATGTGTCAAGTTTATGCTCCTTTTAGATGTTTATGTGTGAGGTTTTTTTTAAAAGTTTAAATATGTTGTTTACATAAATACAACAACAAATCATATGTTGGAGCAAATAACAACCAACAAAACTCACAACAAAATCAACATGATAAATGAGTTCATCCCCATCTGGGCTACATCTCCTTGAGCCTCCATCAATGGACTAGGCTCTTTGGGATTAGTTTGTCAAAGATTCTTTTACAAGCTACTGATCAAATCCAATGGATTTAATGACTATACCATTGGGTTCAGAAAACATAAAAACCCCAAAAATGACTAATATAACTCTTAAAACAGACCATGGCTCATCCGGGCATGACCTCTTCTACATGTGGCCTTGAGCTTCCCTGAGCTTCCTTGTTGAAAAAACACTTGTAAAAGTCCTCAAATGCCTCTGAAACATGTCCCAATGAGTTCAGAGCATAAAAATTAGTCAAAAATGACTATTCAGTCACATAAAATAGACTTGGGCTCATCTGAGCATGACCTCCATCAATGGTGCCCCTAAGCTCCCTACAACTCCATGAAACTTCAATGGTGTAAAACTTGCAATATAAGTCTCCAAATTCCTTTGAAAATTGTGCCAATGGATTCAAAACATCCCAAAACCCCTAGCTGGGCTTTTTTGACACCTCATTTGGCCTAAAGATGAAGAATTTAGGCCAGTTAGGCCTCCTGCCATTTTTCTCCTTCAAGCTTCTTGTGTCTGGTTCGCCAATTTGCACCTCCTGTGTGAGTAACCTGGCTTCTGGGCGTTTTTCGTGCCTAAACCCAACACACGCGTGCATGCCCGCAAAACTTTCCAAATTGTCACACCGTTAGCGAAATTAGGGCCCCCAAAGTCGGAGGTGTTGGGCACATGGGGACCATATGGCCATGTCCCAGTGCATAAAAAGGGCTACGTTGCATGATTGAACCTGGACTTGACGAGTGTCTAGGCACGTGGGCTTATCCATTTTGAAACATGTTTAGAATTCCTCCGTGCATATATGTGGCAAGGGTCATATGGGGGTGGTGCATATAACCGTGGGTTGGGGCTAAGCCCCAACCCAGACCCCCGCGCCAACCATAAAACATTGTGATTTTAAATACAATGCAATACATAAAAGGTTAAGAAACAAATGGTGGGCACGATGGCAGCCCAACCTTTGCCAAGACTTTGTATATGGTGGGGGAGGTCCAAGGTTCGAACCCCACAGACTCCACATAAATTTTAAACACCAAAACAATAAGGTGCCACGTGGCAGCCCATGTCTGGGCCACATGGCACCTCCCAATTTGCCAATAAAGCGCCACATGTCATAACTCCATTCGCCCACGCATCTGCCCAAACTACCAATTAAACATCTTTTCACGTCATCTTGACACGTCACCTACCACGTCAGTTGTACGACCCTGCCACATCAGCTGTACGGCCTGTACAATCAACAATGTTTTTGCCTATTTGGCAAATCGAACAAAACACGATATCTCGCTCATCCGATGTCCATTTGAACCAATTCAAAGTGCGTTGGATTCATGAGGATGAGGAGGATGAGGCCTATGCACCTGTTCGTTTTGAAGTGATTCTGAACACTTTGTTTTTTGGGCTAAATTTTGACCCCTGGTCCAGATTCTAATCAATGAAACTAAATGTTTCTCTTACCTATAAAATGTAAGTAAAATATTGGAAGGCCCTCCTTCCTCAATGGAAAATATTTTGTCTTCCCTTTATGCAAACCTGCATTTCTTCGAAGCAATTCCATGCAATGTGCTAAGTATGAGCACCTTTATTCCCCAATCTCCCTAGATTGGTCATTGTACCCATGATACTCTTTACTCATGCATTTTCTTGCAAGGATTTTAACTCATCCTTGACTGGCATAGACTTCCTCTCTTTATTGTTCAGAGTCTTCCTTCATGAATCTTACCCTACTTGGGTAGCAATGGCATACAACAACCACTCAAAATTATTTGCATATCATTAGGATAATGAAATATTTTCAGAAGGGATTCCTACCAATTCCCTTCATACCTCATGCCACACAGGTATGAACATTCTTATACCTGCTTTAGCTGGTAGCACCCTCTCGGATATTACCTCATCAATGGTGCTTTGTGCGGACTTTTAAAGTCCCTCCAACAATGTTTTAACAACAACCTCCTCCTAGTTATCCTTTACTTGAGGTTGTCCATCATTGGCAACTATCTTTCTCAACAACTCCAATTCTTCTCTACCCATGTCATCCACCATGAATATATATTAGTTGTTAGGTAAAATGAAAATGCATGTATCATAGCATTTTAGTCAATAAAACATTTTCGGATATGTCCTAGTATATATTTATGCACTTCATTACCTTATTCTTAATGTTTTCATGAGTGCAACACAACAATTCTCAATTGTTTCTACAATCATAGAACCATCATTGCTATGGTGTCAACATTTACCTTTCATCAACACACTGGTTTCTCGTTCTAGAGAAAACATAATATATAGCAAGAAAGGAGTTAAGAGCTCTTCCCTTTTCCAACTCCTTCTACACAGCCTAGGACTTTCAGTCCAATTGGGCTATTTTCCAAGGCCTTAATGCCTTTGTTTAATATGGATTCAACCAAGCCTATTAATTCAAACTTACTTATTCTCCTCTATCCAGTTGTACTTGTTCTTCATAGCTATTCATCTAAGACCTACAATTATGTTAAACAATCCAGAGTTCTTAGGGTGAGAAAAGTGTCCCTCCTTTTCTCCTTCTTTGCTGATGCAATCTACTTCTTATTGTGATCTTACTACTCTTTTCCTTGAGTAGCCTCGGTTAGGATCACCCTAACTCTTAGGATACATCAGTAATATTTGATAGAAAACCTTTTATTCATAATGATCCATGACCCTGTGCATGCTGCACATTACCATTCGGTTATCAGAATGGTCTACACTTGTGGGTTAGTTTTCCACTCATATAATTTGTTTTAGGATGTAATCCGAGATTCTTATATAAATAGGCTTGTATCCCACTACTCAATTCTCAACAATCATTAAGGTGGTGACTTCGTTCTCCTGACAGAGTCTTCACACAGTTCTTCCACAGGGAACTCCTTCAACATGCAACTTCCTTATTGCATATCCTTCTCTATCTGTGAGGGCCTCAACCTTGAGTTAGCTTTGGTTGTTTACAAAATATTCCATAAGGAATATAAACATCCATATTTGTTATGCATCAAGATTATTTGTCCACACATAGTCCTTGTTTTGCTAACTTATATCCACGATGCACTTAACCACATGAATAATAATAATTCATTTCACTTATGATTGTTCACAATTGTTCTCATGCAGTCCTCAAAGGCTTAATCATGTTTCCTTTTGTCATGACAACAAAGAATCCTTGCTCATTTACTCTTTCATCTATTTATACTATCCTTCCTGAGGGAATGCA
>JASDQU011402581.1:39572-58749 GCA_032191745.1 Picea mariana | reverse complement strand
AATTCAACTATGTCATGGGGAGGATTAACTTACCTAAAGGTTATAGTATTTGGAATAGTATAATGATATGCAAAGATATAAAATTAAGATGGAAGAAATGTTGAATTTGGGGAAGATGGAAAGGATATTTAAATGCAATTGCATATGGAGATGGAAAGGATTTTAATTTTTTTTTTATGGTAAGGAACTTCTCACTATAAAAAATTGTGCCTATTACATTGGAAGAAAGTGGAAACTCTAGATAGGGTTGGAGCCTTGAGTATCTGAAGTTCGGATTTAGTTAGCCAAGATTTATGTGCAAAAATTCATTAGAGTAGTGTTTAGCCCTAAAGAGTTATGGCCTTGAAATTTTTAGACCTAAATATTCAACTACCCAAAAAATCAAGTTTGTCATAGGGACGATTAACTTACTTAAAGGATTCAGTTATTTAGAATAGTATAATAAGATGTAAGGATATAACGATAAATATACATTATGGAACATTGAGATGGAAGAAATGTTGGTTTTTGAGAAGATGGGTGAAATCTTTCAATCATTGGATATAATGTGCGAGGTAATGATGAATATGGTTAACAAATAATTGGGATTTAATCCCAACTCCAAGGATTAAGGGAGATTTTAAGGAAATTAGGTAGAAATATTCAATCACTTGGATTATGTACCATTTAGCATAAGAAGCAACCCTCATCGCACAAGTTCTAAAATCCATATTTGTTTCATATAGGAATGAAAAAATATCTTATGATGGAATCGCGATTTAAAACAAATTTACATGGTTGAAGATGGTTATTTTATATCTTTGAATCATGATCAAAGGATAATAAAGGATCCCATGTGGAAGAATATTTGGAACCTGTAGTATGGCTAAAAATTGTATCTTTTGTAAGGTTAGCTTCTAAGGGGAAGATATAATTACATATAGTGTAACACACCCAACCTCTAAAGACCCTTTCTAGAGATGGGGCATCAATTTTTTGGTTTTCCTAACTATCTAAAATCCTAATTCCTGGATCTCCATTGGCTATTGCTCGCCATGAGATTCCTAATGGTCACCACCACACTAAAATCTGAGCTCTGGTCTGCAAGTTATTGCCTCCCGAAGTTACCCAAATGATTATTAGTTGGGGTCTTCAGCGTTCGACGTTGAGTGCCCCTTTTTCTCATTCCCCGAAGTCTTGAAATCTCACCACGTGGCCTTGATCCTTCAACGATCGACATTCAATGTTTTGTGTTGAACGTCCCTTTTTCTGCGTTCGACGTTCAACGCTCGACAATCAACAATTGAAGTCCTATGTTTTTGGCATTCGACGTTCAACATTCGACAATCGATAATTGATGTCCTATGTTTTTCAGCGTTTCAGCAATCGACGATCGTTTGTGAACGATCGACGATCGACGTCGAACATTCCTTTACCACATTATGCCCAAATATTCTGAACTCCCAAAGTTATCCAGACTTCGAGAGTTCCAAACACGTCACCAACCACGTTGGCCAGGCGAGAATGAACCAGAAGCTGACACACAATGAAGGACATGGGTGACACATGTCCTCATTAGGGGGTGACACGTGTCATGCTCTAATAAGCATATGGGGTCTATGAATCATCCATATCTGGGTGACACGTGGCATGCATAATGTGGTTCCATGCCACCTTTAATGATGTCAGGATTCCACGTCATCTTGGAATGATACCTACCCAGCCCTTCGATCTCATGGTCAGTAAGAGTCCACATAGTCCTCGGATCCACGACCTCCATTACTTTGGGGTTTCGAACTTCGCAACTCCTCACATCGAAAATCCCCTAAAGATCCAAGTCTTTAGACTCTTAGATCTAGTGCCACGTGTCCTCTACCTATCAACGACTGAGATTCACTTCGCCATTCGCGACTTCGAGAGTCTTCACACTTTGAAGAATCTTGGCTAAGTTCCTCTAGAGTGTCAAGTCCCTGGACTATGAGATCTCCTGCCACATGGCCCAAACGGGTAATTTCCAGAGATGACACATGGAAAGGTAGAGAGGACATGTGGCCCCTTCAATGGGTGACACATGTCACGTATTAATGGAGCTATAGGGTTGGCTAAATGCCTGAATCCAGGTGACACATGAAACGTTGATCATGGGTCCCCTGGATGATGTCACCAGGCCATGTCACTCTGGACTGATAGTCTTCTAACATCCCTCAGATGTCATGGTTGAGATTCAACCACATAGATTCATAGATCTACGACTCCTGTTACTTTGGGAATTCAACATTCGAGAGTTTTTCTATGCAAACTCCTCGTGTCTCCCAAAGTTGGTCAGCGTTGGGTTGACCTTAGTCTAAATCTGACGGTCGAGGTCTATCCACGTAGACCCATAGATCTATGACTGTCGTGGCTTTGGGACTTCGGTCTTCTGCCCTTCGGGAGTTCCTCTTCCCGTCAACACAATGACTCAAAATTACTAAAGTGACACTCTCCGAACCATGGGATCTGGCGACACGTATCCCTTATGATGGACAGTCTCGATTCACTTCAGACTTTGGGAATTTGGAGGATTCGTCTCCCTTACGAAGAGTACATGATTTTTCTGAACTCACGAAGACTGAAGGAGTCAAGGAGTTAACACCTACGCTCCTTCTCCAAATCCAACAGTCGTGACAGGGCTTGGATTCTCCCGAACGGATCTCGTCCACTCATCTTCCAAACGAAATGATCTTTCCTTTTGAGACTTAAATCTCACTATCCTTCCTGAGCTTCATCAGTTCTGAAATACTTAGGCGCTGGCGCGTGCTTTTCACTCTTTATCCTAATCTTAACAGACTCCTTCTCCCAGGAGACTCAAAACAAATAGGAGGGTTGACATGCATATAAGAAACTATGCCCAAGGGCGATGAACTCACAGTTCATTTGTTGAAACTTGAGCCACTATAGGGCTCGAGTGTTTACGTGCACAAACCATATAGTTCCTTACTTTCTTAAATACACGATCAAGAAAAGATAAAGGGACACAGTCTAATCATCAAGCAAACATGCACATATCTGAAACATTTATAGGATATCCAACTTTAATTTACAATTACAGTTCAAATATACATGATATGAGAATACTTATCTATTTCATATTGTAGCCAACAAACTGATTGTGGGCGTGCACCTTTCCACCTAACCATAGGATCAGAGGAATTCACTCTTAGCACTCTGGCCACACCTATGCCAAGCCATGATATCACCAAAGAGATTTCGTAGTTTCCCAGGGACTCCTTCTCAGTCAAGGTCTCTACGAGGTTTATCAAATGCCTCCTCAGCATCAAGCTTGTAGTCTCCTGCTTAGTTTGCACTCTTCTGTAAGTTCTCAGATATATTTTCTCATGTTCTTTACAGTAACCAGGACAACTTATCAAGATTTCAGTTCCTCTTCTCAGCTGGAGAGCCTCACGCCCTCGCTCTTCCCATATATATTCTCTCATCTCCTACTCGGGAAGGTTATGGACCTGTCGTGTTCCTTCCGTCAGAAGGAAACTCGGTTCAGTCTAGGTCTGCAGGACTCTGTGGTAATTCAGGACGATAGTCTCCTATCTCCTCAACCAGACCATGCTTCCATTCATGGGGGTGGTTAATTATCCAACCACCAGTCCTTCCTTCATTAATTGATTTCTCTCCTTGGGATCATTATCTCAACAAAAGGGAATTCGGGTCATTTGAACTAATGAACCCTCTCCACAGTTTCCTCACTCTTTCCTCTAGTGATATCATGGCCAATACTTCAAGGCTTCACCCCCACAATTAATTATTGGCAATTCAAACAATAATACATTTACATTGTTCCCATGCCATAGCATTGTGATCATAATTAATGATTAATTACAAGCCCGAGGGAACAAGGGTATTACAATCCCCTTCCCCTTAAAAAGGAACACCATCCTCGATGTTCTTTCTCAGTAACAGGTCATTCCTTTCTCATTCAACTGCTTCAAAAGTCTTGACCCTCTTTCTTGGTCAGGTTCTTTTTAGACTCTCGGCCTTCGTCACCTGTCTTCAATAATCTTGGACAACAAGCATATCAATCATAGCTTTCATGCATAAATATGTTACTGTTGCATAAAATTAAAGAAAATTTCATAACTTAGAACAATACTCATATGTGCATCTCGTGGATTCGTATCCACATGGTTGTCTGGTTTTCTTGGCTCACTGTTTTTCCTGGACATATCCATTGTGTGCATGATCCCAATCAATAGTTTATAATAATTATCAAAGTCTCCTATTCCTTGCGGTCACTCACCTTCCAGGCCTAGGCTCAGGTAGATCCCCCTCTCTACTATATAGTTCCTCGGGCGATCCATCTTTCCTTTCCAAGGCTTTCTCGCACAAGAAGAATTTCAGAGACTTTATTAAGCCTTATAGTCGAGGCATCCCTCAGAATTGCTCTGTCAAGGCGTCCCTCCGGCTTGTGTTGCCACAACACAACATATTCTAGGTGCTCATGGCTTACCATAGGGTTCTCCTATCCCAATCAATATCCTTTTTCGTGTTTTCGAGCTTGACAGCCTTCATCTATCCTCCCTAGACATATCTTTTTCATCTCACCTGTACCACAAGTATACAAAATTATGAGAAATTATCATCAATTTCAAATTCAGAATTTTCTTGCAAATATGTTACCCACAGATTTCCACATTCCCTATTTATTTTCAGATCTATTCTATACATGAACCAAATTCACAAGTATTGGATTTTCCTTCCCATAGCAGTTTATCTCAACAGACAATTGGTCCTCCTTATGGGCTTACAACACTGTCATATCCAAGACCCTTTTCCCCCTGCAACTTCAACATTCCTTAGCTAAACAAATTATTAGTTTTCATGCACATTATATTTTCAAACGATGCATACTAACAGTACAAGTCATTTTCATCTATTCAAGGGTACAAAGAAATAAAAGGGAAATATTATTATTTATGTAAGCATCCTTTCAACATACTAAATTTTCCAAATACAATTCAAATATTAAATGACTTTAATCAACGTGCCAATATTCATGGCCACATTTGTACCCAATGCACCCTTGCATTGATCTTCAAGCTGCCACACTTGGTGACAAGCACTCTGCTATGGTGTGTCTGAGTTTAACCAACCTCTTCACCATATGGCTTATTCCTTCTCGTTCACTCTTACAACATGACTATGCTTCCAGCTATAGGTTGATCACGATCCCAAGCCGACGCACATGAATGATCTGAAAATAGGGGTCTAACTTGTTTTTCTATGCAAGCACCCTCTACTCCATTAAAATAAACTTCAGGACCTTTCTCAATGTCATAGTTGTGCAAGAGAAATTATGTGTCAAGTTTATGCTCCTTTTAGATGTTTATGTGTGAGGTTTTTTTTAAAAGGTTAAATATGTTGTTTACATAAATACAACAAAAAATCATATGTTGCAGCAAATAACAACCATCAAAACTCACAACAAAATCAACATGATAAAGGAGTTCAACCCCAACTGGGCTACATCTCCTTGAACCTCCATCAATGGACTAGGCTCTCTGGGATTAGTTTATCAAAGACTATTTTACAAGCTGCTTCTAAACTTCAATGGATTTACTGACTATACCATTGGGTTCATAATACATAAAAACCCCAAAAATGACTAATAGAACTCTTAAAACGGACCATGGCTCATCCGGGCATGACCTCTTCTACATGTGGCCTTGAGCTTCCCTGAGCTTCCTTGTGGAAAAAACACCTGTAAAAGTCCTCAAATTCCTATGAAATCTGTCCCAATGAGTTAAGAGCATAAAAATTAGTCAAAAATGACTATTCAGTCACAGAAAATAGACTTGGGCTCATCTGAGCATGACCTCCATCAATGGTGGCCCTAAGCTCCCTGGAGCTCCCTGAAACTTCAATGGTGTAAAACCTGTAATAGAAGTCTCCAAATGCCTTTGAAAATTGTTCCAATGGATTCAGTACATCCAAAAACCTCTATCTGGGATTTTTCGACACCTCATTTGGCCAAAAGATGAAGAAGTTAGGCCAGTTAGGCCTCCTGCCGTTTTTCTCCTTCAAGCTTGTTGTCTCTAGTTCGCCAATTCGCACCTCCTGTGTGAGTAACCTGGCTTCTGGGCATTTCCCATGCCTAAACCCAACACACGCGCGCATGCTCACAAAACATGCCAAATTGTTGCACTGTTAGCGAAATTAGGGCCCCTAAAGTCAGAGGTGTTGGGCGCATGGGGGCCATATGGCCACGTCCCAATGCATAAAAAGGGGTATGTTGCATGATTGAACCTGGACTTGACAAGTGTCCAGGTGTGTGGGCTTAACCATTTTGAAACGCATTTAGAATTCCCGTGCTCATATATGTGGCAAGGGTCATATGGGGGTGGTGCATATAATCACGGGCTGGGGCTAAACCTCAGCCCGGAACCCCACGTCAACCATAAAACATTGTGATTTTAAATACAATGCAATACATAAAAGGTTAAGAAACAAATGGTGGGTGCTATGGCAGCCCAACCTTTGCCAAGACTTTGTATATGGTGGGGGAGGTTTGGGGTTCGAACCCCACAGACTCCACATAAATTTTAAACACCAAAACAATAAGGTGCCATGTGGCAGCCCATGTCTGGGCCACGTGGCACCTCCCAGTTTGCCAATAAAGCGCCATGTGTCATAAATCCATTCACCCACGTGTTTTCCCAAACTTCCAACTCAACATATTACCACATCATCTTGACACATCACCTACCACATCATCTGTACGACCCTACCACGTCAGCTGTACGAACTGTACAGTCAACAATTTTTTTGCCTGTTTGGCAAATCGAACAGAACGAGATATCTTGCCATTCAAAGTGTGTTGGGTTCATGAGGACGAGGCTTACACACCTGTTCATTTTGAAGCGATTTTGAACACTTTGTTTTTTGGGCTAAATTTTGACCCATGGTCCAGATTCTGATCACACTTTCCCACTGAAAGGATTTTGGACCCACAAAAGCTGATGATTATCTACCTGAGCTTCAATACTCTTCTGCTTCCAAGTTCTATCAACTGATTCTACTTGAAAAATCTTTTTGGCAATCACCTGGGTACCTTGACATGCCTTGCACTACAATTGACTATGTCCCTCAACCACTGTTCTCTGGCTACTGCTGACCCACTATTCTCTTTGTGCTTGGAAGACTGTCAACCTTCCCACTGAGAATCAAGTCCCTCTTGTGAACTTCTTTGGTGTCAACACAATCCACTCCACAATGGCTGCAAAAATACTTCTCTGTGACATCTTGTCACAAACCAAGAAAACCATCAATCTTGAAAACAAACTTTATACAAGACTGAAAATGATGCCAACAAAGTTTTTTTTCTCTTCAAGCAAATGGTCGCATATTGTACTTCATCAAAGTACATGGCGTTTTCCTGCATCTTGGTGTACTCAATATCGACTTACAAGCCGACAAACACCATCGACTAAACATAAGTCGAAAAACATGATCGACACAACATAGTCGTCAAGACAACATCGACACAAGTCGAGACTCATTTGAAACATATCGACATTCAAAAAGTCGACACTCATGATACAAAACCATGCTACATTCATGAGTCACTCATAATGAAACCATCACAAAGTTCATTGTTTACACACATACAAAATCACATGCATGTGCATAGCTCTTCAACTCTCCTTCAAGTACAAACATAAGTACATAAACCCAAAAACATGTGGGTACATAAGAGCTGAAAATGAAAAAGATATATGGCTGCAATAAGTGAGTATCATGCCCATCTTTTACATCCTCCTGGCGAAGTTGTGCAACAACAAGAATGCCTTTAATAGAAACACATTCACATGCAACTTGCATCATACAAGTTGTGATAAACTGCTGAAACTTGTCATCCTTTCAACAGAAATGCATACATAAGGCTGAAATGTGCATCTACAAACAAAGAAATGCAAGCCTTACTTGTTCAAGAAATTTAACCATTTCTTACCAAGCCAATTCAATGGTGACTTTTTTTGCTGAAAATCCTCTTCTTTTGAATCATCTTGACTCACATCAATGATGGAATATCCTCTTCCATTCTTGCCAGTCTCTTTATCCATCTGCTTCCCGTGTTGTGGATGAGTGGTTGGATGCAATGTCCAACATTGGTCAATGAGATGACCCCTCTTCTGGCAGTGAGTGAAAATCTTTTGCATCTTCTTTTCAAGTTTCCTTTGCTTGGAAAGCTTCCTGAATATGGTCAATCTTTTCCAACATCTTGAAACATGATGGTTATCTAAACCACAATATGTACATGGACTTTTTCTCCCATTTTTACATGAAAATTTACCATGCTTAACATAATCAAAAGAAACCGAATTAAAGGCAGAAATATACCTTGAACATTCACCTTTATCGCCTTCTTGAGGAGGTGAATTTGAAGAGTTACCAGCTCTCCTTTGAAGGCCAACAAAAATGTTCTTGTCCTCATGGCTGTCACAACTCTCTTGTTTCATACATTTGCATTCATCTTGAACACATACTTTGCATGTTGGAGGGATTGAACTTGTAACAAAAGTTGTTCTCAGAACTGTTTCCCTTGTCTCCTCAACTTTGGAATATGCTCCATCTTTCTGTTCATATCCAAGACCACAATACTTGGGCCTCTCCTTAACAACAATAGGCTCAACAATTCCTTGTGCATGCTTGCCTAACCCTTTACCTTCATAGCCCATTTTTAACTATAACTTGGACCCTATTCCTCTAGTGTGATTTTCAAAAACACCAAAGCATTCATCTTGAGAGGAATTTGAAGAAAAACTAGCATTACATACCTCATGTTCATGCATGTACTTGGCAAGGGTTTCCTTTGCCTCATGGAGTTGAGTCTCCATCTTATGCAACTTTTCAAGAAGTTGGTGCTTCTCCTCCTTCATGGCCATCAACTTCTCTTGAAGGACAATTCCCTCCTTCCTATCTTCCAAAATCTCTTGTAACATATCTCTCATGGTCAAAATCACCTTCAACATCTCTTTGTCAAAGAAATTGGCTAATGAATATGTATGAAAACTCTTACTGTTTGAAGCTTCCTCCATCCTTGCAAGATATCAAACTTCAACACAAAACTTGCACAATAATACCAACAACTAAATCTCTAGATATCAATGGCAATCACATGAGAAAAACTATGCTCTGATACCACCTAATCTGAAAATAGGGGGCTGCCTTGTTTTTCTAAGCAAGCACCCTCTACTCCATTAAAATAAACTTCAAGACCTTGCTCAATGTCATAGTTGTGTAAGAGAAATTATGTGTCAAGTTTATGCTCCTTTTAGATGTTTATGTATGAGGTTTTTTTTAAAAGGTTAAATATGTTGTTTACATAAATACAACAACAAATCATATGTTGTAAAAAATAACAACCAACAAAACTCACAACAAAATCAACATGATAAAGGAGTTCACCCCCAACTGGGCTACATCTCCTTGAGCCTCCATCAATGGACTAGACTCTTTGGGATTAGTTTGTCAAAGATTCTTTTACAAGCTGCTGATCAAATCCAATGGATTTAATAACTGTACCATTGGGTTCAGAATACATAAAAACCCCAAAAATGACTAATAGAACTCTTAAAACAGACCATGGCTCATCCAGGCATGACCTCTTCTACATGTGACCTTGAGCTTCCCTGAGCTTCCTTGTGGAAAAAGCACTTGTAAAAGTCCTCAAATGCCTCTGAAACCTGTCCCAATGAGTTTAGAGCATAAAAATTAGTCAAAAATGACTATTCAGTCACATAAAATATACTTGGGCTCATATGAGCATGACCTCCATCAATGGTGCCCCTAAGCTCCCTACAGCTCCATGAAACTTCAATGGTGTAAAAACTGCAATATAAGTCTCCAAATTCCTTTGAAAACTATGCCAATAGATTCAAAACATCCCAAAACCCCTAGCTAGTCTTTTTCGACACCTCATTTGGCCTAAAGATGAAGAAGTTAGGCCAGTTAGGCCTCCTGCCATTTTTCTCCTTCAAGCTTGTTGTGTCTGGTTCGCCAATTTGCACCTCCTGTGTGAGTAACCTGGATTTTGGGCGTTTCCCATGCCTAAACCCAACACACGCTTGCATGCCCGCAAAACTTTTTAAATTGTCACACCGTTAGTGAAATTAGGGCCCCCAAAGTCGAAGGTGTTGGGCGCATGGGGACCATATGGCCATGTCCCAGCGCATAAAAAGGGCTACGTTGCATGATTGAACCTGGACTTGACAAGTGTCCAGGTGCGTGGGCTTATCCATTTTGAAACATGTTTAGAATTCCCACGTGCATATATGTGGCAAGGGTCATATGGGGGTGGCGCATATAACCGCGGGTTGGGGCTAAGCCCCAACCCAAACCCCCACGCCAACCATAAAACATTGCGATTTTAAATACAATGCAATACATAAAAGGTTAAGAAACAAATGGTGGGCACGATGGCAGCCCAGCCTTTGCCAAGACTTTGTATATGGTGGGGGAGGTCTAGGTTTCGAACCCCATAGACTCCACATAAATTTTAAACACCAAAACAATAAGGTGCCACATGGCAGCCCATGTCTGGGCCACGTGGCACCTCTCAATTTGCCAATAAAGCGCCACATGTCATAACTCCATTCACCCACATGTCTACCCAAACTACTAACTAAACATATTTCCATGTCAGCTTGACACGTCACCTGCCACATCAGCTGTACGGCCCTGCCACGTCAGTTGTACGGCTCGTACAGTCAACAATGTTTTTGCCTGTTTGGCAAATCGAACAGAACATGATATCTCTCTCATCCGATGTCCATTTGAACCAATTCAAAGTGCGTTGGGTTCGTGAGGATGAGGCCTATGCACCTATTCGTTTTGAAGTGATTCTAAACACTTTGATTTTTGGGCTAAATTTTGACCCTTAGTCCAGATTCTAATCAATGAAACTAAATGTTTCTCTTTTCTTTAACACCTATACAATGTAAGTAAAATATTGGAAGGCCCTCCTTCCTCAATGGAAAATCTTTTGTCTTCCCTTTATTCCCTTTATGCAAACCTGCATTTCTTCGAAGCAATTCCATGCAATGTGCTAAGTATGAGCACCTTTATTCCCCAATCTCCCTAGATTGGTCATTGTACCCATGATACTCTTTACTCATGCATTTTATTGCAAGGATTTTAACTCATCCTTGACTGGCATAGACTTCCTCTCTTTATTGTTCAGAGTCTTCCTTCATGAATCTTACCCTACTTGGGTAGCAATGGCATACAACAACCACTCAAAATTATTTGCATATCATTACGATAATGAAATCTTTTCAGAAGGGATTCCTACCAATTCCCTTCATACCTCATGCCACATAGGTATGAACATTCTTATACCTGCTTTAGCTAGTAGCACCCTCTCGGATATTACCTCATCAATGGTTCTTTGTGGGGACTTTTAAAGTCCCTTCAACAATGTTTTAACAACAACCTCCTCCTAGTTATTCTTTACTTGAGGTTGTCCATCATTGGCAACTATCTTTCTCAACAACTCCAATTCTTCTCTACCCATGTCATCCACCATGAATATATATTAGTTGTTAGGTAAAATGAAAATGCATGTATCATAGCATTTTAGTCAATAAAACATTTTCGGATATGTCCTAGTATATAATTATGCACTTCATTACATTATTCTTAATGTTTTCATGAGTGCAACACAACAATTCTCAATTGTTTCTACAATCATAGAACCATCATCGCTATGGTGTCAACATTTACCTTTCATCAACACACCGGTTTCTTGTCCTAGAGAAAACATAATATATAGCAAGAAAGGAGTTAAGAGCTCTTCCCTTTTCCAACTCCTTCTACACAGCCTAGGACTTTCAGTCCAATTAGGCTATTTTCCAAGGCCTTACTGCCTTTGTTTAATATGGATTCAACCAAGCCTATTCATTCAAACTTACTTATCCTCCTTTATCCAATTGTACTTGTTCTTCATAGCTGTTCATATAAGACCTACAATTATGTTAAACAATCCAGAGTTCTTAGGGTGAGAAAAGCGTCCCTCCTTTTCTCCTTCTTTGCTGATGCAATCTACTTCTTATTGTGATGTTACTACTCTTTTCCTTGAGCAACCTCGGTTAGGCTCACCCTAACTCTTAGGATACATCAGTAAGATTTGATAGAAAACCTTTTATTCATAATGATCCATGACCCTGTGCACGCTGCACATTACCATTCGGTTATCAGAATGGTCTACACTTGTGGGTTAGTTTTCCACTCATATAATTTGTTTTAGGATGTAATTCGAGATTCTTATATAAATAGGCTTGTAGCCCACTACTCAATTCTCAATAGTCATTAAGGTGGTGACTTCATTCTCCTGATAGAGTCTTCACACAGTTCTTCCACAGGGAACTCCTTCAACATGCAACTTCCTTATTGCATATCCTTCTCTATCTGTGAGGGCCTCAACCTTGAGTTAGCTTCGGTTGTTTACCAAATATTCCATAAGGAATATAAACATCCATATTTGTTATGCATCAATATTATTTGTCCACACATAGTCCTTATTTTGCTAACTTACATCCACGATGCACTTAACCACATGAATAATAATAATTCATTTCACTTATGATTGTTCACAATTGTTCTCATGCAGTCCTCAAAGGCTTAATCATGTTTCCTTTTGTCATGACAACAAAGAATCCTTGCTCATTTACTCTTTCATCTATTTATACTATCCTTCCTGAGGGAATGCAACACATTCCCCTCAAGCTATCATTCAAAACCAATATTTCATGAATCCTCATAATAGAGTCGGCCATGCATCCATGGTATTCATTCAATCTAGGCAAGTGTAGTTCTTGCCTTACATATCACTAATCAAGGAAACCATATTGTGCCTTTAGTATACATACATTCTTATATCATACATGTGACTGCAGAGCCGAATATACATGGATTTTAGAAAACAAAGGAGTAATTGTAACTAAAAACAGACTATATGGTTAACTATCATTCCAAGAGAAATGAAACTGGAAAAACTAAGCATAGACACTTCTAATGAGTCGATGAGAAAACCTGGCCACTTGGAGAGGAGTTGACCTGACCATTTGGAGGCAGAAGAATTGGAACATGAAGAAGAATGGCATCTTGGGCTAGTAATCCCGACTTGGACTGTTGATAGACTAGTTGAGCATGCATAGCCATTAGCGAGGAAATTCTTTGGTCCATTAATTCTATGTGAAATTTGAGATCCGCCACCTCATTGTGGATTTTGAAGAGAAGTTGTTGGAGAATATCCATTGCTCGATGACAGTCTGGGGAACCCATTGCATAGCTTTTTTTTTTTTACGTAGAGTGATAAGATCTTGAGGATTGGGCGTTCCCACTTCTACCATCCTAGCCTAGAAAACTTAAGGTTTGAGTTCTAGGGGGTGAGATTGGTGTAGGACTAAATCCCTAAGAGATTCCCTCTACATTGAACCATTCGATGCGACAACCCCATTTTGAGAAAGCTTCATGGTGATGAAACTCATTGCTAGTGGATAGAGACCATGGAGGAGAGGCATGTCCTACACGTGATGTAGAAGATTGTACCATGCACCTTCAAAATATACTACCTCTATGAGAACGAGCTTGATCACGACTGCGCACCATGTTAATTATGTGATAATAGGTCTCATTGAACATATAGGGAGCTAAATTATCAAACCAGAGCCAATTGAACCCAAGACAAATGCAAACCATGGGCTCCCTTTCCCGAGATTCATAAATTACCATCTTAAGTGCAGTCGAATCACCAGAGTTCACCGGAGGGAAATGAGTAATTTACATTTCAATGCTCTGGTACTTTGAGTGATTTCCTCTACCGTCAACAGTCTAGAACTTCCAATACGAGTGATCCTTCCCATAATGATGAAAACTAGAATGGAGGTTGTCCAGATGGGAGGGGGGGAGTATAACGATCTCCTCGTGGATTTTGGAGGCACAAGCCACCAAGTGGCTTGTAACTAATCAGTTGTTTAATGCACATCATGTCCGAGTAACACCCCATCTGAGGGATAAGCTTCCTGCCAAGATAAATCCATACATTCCAAGAGAAGGGGATCCTCTAGATTGTTGAGAGGATTACAATCCAAGTTAGAATCCTCTCTAGTGACGACAATTTTGGCGAGCTTGTATGCAATCTTGTTCACATCTCGATGAACATGGGAGGGGATCAGAATAAGGTGGGGCAAAAGAAGAGATTTTACAAGTTCCAGATTACTCATTAACCTCCAACTTAGGGATATCTTGGCCAACATCGAGCCATTGATAAGTTTAGATAGCATTGATAGAATAATTTGGGAATCCCCTTCCACAATGATCTAGTGGAACTTCAAATGAATAGTTTCCTAAATGTCCCTAATGAGGGCCCATAGTTCTATTGAGTTGTTGGATTCATATCCCATGAAACCTACCAAAATATGAAGGATAAGACCCTAGTCAACTCTGAAAACAATGCCAAAGCCTATAGGATCAGGATTTTCTTTAGAGGTGCCATCAAAGTTAATCTTAACAAAGTCCTATGGGGGGCGCTGCCAATGAACTGTCCTGCTAGAAGAAAGGGAGTGGCATGGAGGAGGATGAGGGGTAGGAGCGACGCATAGGTCCTCCCATTGTAGAAAAATTTATTTCTCATCTAGATCACATGATAGATCCTCCATTGACCATTTTGAGAGCCTGAACATCTTCAAAATACAGAGTTGAATTTTAGACCAAAGATCCTTCCATTGAAGTTGAGCTGAGTGAAAGATCATTTGTTTCCTCTCTTTCCATATTTTCCACATGATGAAGCTAGGGATAAGTTTCCAAATTTGATTGAGGATGGGAGTTTTGAAAGAAAAAGGTCTCCAATTAGCTAGAGTGTCGATAATGTTGTCTCGACGATGATCTGAAGTATGCATGGTTTGGGCGGTCTGGTCTTGGATTTGAGAACTATAGTGGTAGAGACTGAGCAAGTGTTCCAACGTTTCTTCCTCCTGAAGACATAGAAGGAAGATTGTGGGCCCAATGAAATCTCTTTTCCTAAGGTTGTCCCAAGTAAGAATGCGCATATGGGCCACCAACCAGAGCAATGTGTTGACCTTATGCCAGAGATTGGCTCTCCAAATATTAGACCAAATAGAGTCCTTCCGTAGTCCGCGAAACACAACCTTTACACCATAAGCTTATTTGATAAAGCATGTTCCTTTAGTTGAGTATCCTCGTCTTAGAATATATGGACCCTTCTTAATTTAGATCCTACGAAGCAACACTACATCTTTCCATGGCCCCAGATCTATGCTTACATGAAGGTTTAATTCTACATGGTTGGTCCTCCACTTCCGCCATGTGAAAGTGGGGTTTTCTCTCTTCCAATAGTCGAGCGCATACTTTAGTCTTGTTTGATTGATATTATCTTGGTTATCATTCAATTGGGCTTGATGGAAGAGAGGAGACACTTGCTTCCATGAGTAAGTCTAGAATAGGGCATTTCAACCTTCTTAGATTTCCCAAAATGCATGATCCTGGATTAGTGAGTGATTATGCCATGCAATGTTCCAAATTAGTGATCCATCCTTTCCCTCATTCCATCTGATGAGGTTCCCCTCCTCCATCGTTGATGTGCATTTGTGCCGCCAAAGATGATCCCATAGATATCCTGGGTTCTTGAGCCAATGCCACCATATTTTTCCCCCCATAACTTGATTATGCGGGAGAGGGTCTTGAAGACCAAGACACCCTGATTGTTTCACTTTGCAGAGCATTTCCCAGTTCACAAGGGCCCATTTACGTTCATCCTTTGTTCCCTTCCAGACAAATTTTATTTGGATGCTTTTGATAGCATTGAGGATTGATTTTGGGCTTGTCAGCATAGAGAAGATGTAAATAGGAATGAACTGAAGGATGGATTTCAAAAACACCAAGTGACCGGGAAGATTTAGGGTGCAAAAAGTCCATGAACTAAGCCTTTTTCTCAATGGTTGCGAGTAAGCCCTCCCAGGAGTTGTTCCTAATGGAATTGTCGATGAGAGGACTGCCCAGATATTTGGATGAAAGGGAGCTCTGACTAAAGCCGATGTGGGATTGAATAGCGTGGGGGGTATTAAAAAAGAAGATCTGATATTTTTCAGTGTTGATCGAGGTTCCCGATGTAGCGCAAAATTCATCAAGAATGCCAAGAATCCGACAGACTTCATATACTATAGGGGTGCCCATCATTAAGGTATCGTTTATGAATTTCTTATGAGGGATGGGGGGGTGCAAACCATGCGGGGAGAGACCCTTCATGGAACCATCAACAATAGCATCTTTGATATATCGACTTGGACCTTCCGCCATGATGACAAATAGGAAAGGAGAAAGGGGGTCACCTTGAGGAATGCCTCAGGAGGGGGAAAAGGGTTTTGAAGGGGAATTGTTGATTAGGATGAAGAAGAAAGTTGTAGAGGTGAGATTCACAATCTAGTGAACCCACTATTCACTAAATTCAAAGGACATGAGGATGGATCTTATGTATTTCCAACTGAGCTTATCGAAATATTTTGATATATCGAATTTAATCAACATGTCTGGGGTGATGGATGTTTTTAAAGAGAGAATAACCTCACGAGCTAAAATTACACCATCCATGATTTGGCATCCCTCAACATACCCTGACTATTCCCTGACTGTTCCTTTGAAATGATAAATGGAAGAATGGGTTTAAGTCTTAGAGCAATTGCCTTTGTGATGATCTTGTATATGACATTTCATATAACAATGAGATGAAATTGCTTGAGGTGAGAGACTCATACCTCTTTCGAGATTAGAGTGAGGAAAGTTGCATTAAGTGTTGGAAGCACGTGTGCTGAGCATCTAAAGTCCTCAATCAATTTCCATACTTCTTCTCTAACCAAGTGCCATCAATGCTGAAAAAAACGTTTGTTGTAAATTCGTCTGGTCCTAGGGATTTTTTAGCAAACATTTCCTTGATGGCTTGATCCACCTCTTCCAAAGTAATCGTCCTAAGGAGAGAGACATTTTTTTCATTCGAGAACAGAGATGGAATGTGCCTGGTAATCTTCCCTATAGCCTTTGATCTATCTAGGCAAAGTTTTGTAAGAGATCTTGATAGTAGGATGGGTTGTCCTTGGGTGTCTTCAAGGTGAGTAATGTGATTAATGTACCTTCTCTGAATCATATATATATGGAGAAACTTTGAGTTTTTCTGATCCAAATTTTAGGGGGTATATGATCTAAATTCGGATGCAAAAGTCATAAAGCTATAAAACTAATAGATTTTCCACGTGGATCAAGGAGATGCCCACCTCCTCATTAATTAATTGGGCTAACAGGTTGCCCATATGGGTCAAAGAGAGTCCCACCTCTTCATTATTGTATTGGGTTTTATTTTCCACTATTTAGTTATCCAGGTAGTTAGATCTATTATTATAATAATAGAGACTCATTTAATGAGTTATTTTCATTATTCTATCGGGTTTTATTTTCCACTACTTAGTTAGTTGGGTAGTTAGATCTATTATACTAATAATAGGGACTCATTTAATGAGATCTTTTTTACATTGTCCAATGGACCATTTTGTAATGCTATATAAAGGCCTAACAAACCTTCTTATAATACCAAGTTACTCATTTTGGCTTCTCTCATATTTTCTATTGTTCATTGTGAGATTAATTAGCTATGAGTGATTTACTAGTAATTAGTTTCAGAGGTGAGGCTCCTCTTTGAGCCTCACCTCCCAAGTACTTCATTTACATGTTTTTTTTTCCATGCTTCTTTTCATGCAATATTGGCACGTCTAATCTCCTCCTCTCTCGACATTCGAGCCATCCAGATCTCAGCTCCCGAAATCTGGATCAGTGGTATTAGAGTGGGTACACTCTCCATTGGAATAAGGGTTTGAAGCATGATGTGGGTTGAAACATTTGAAGCAATCACCAACCTCCTTTTGGTACTATCGTAATCCATTTTCCGAGCCATAAACTGTAAGCATCACAGTTGATCCACAAGAACTACAAGGTTTTTTTTACCCTCCAATCTTCGTTCACCATTACAAATAGAACCATACACGAATTCACTACATACATACATGGATCCACTAAATCCATTGGTCTACAGCTTTTTCAATAAATTTTTAGGGTGTCCATGCTTCCCACGAAGGTTCCACAACCTCTACAACAACTCATGATGCTCTACAAACCCTTGGCATCCTTTATGGCCCTCTACACTCAACCAACTTCAAAGAGGTGATGAGACCTCTACAAAAAATTCCAGAGGCTCTACCACATCTCATTAGAAATATCTCTTCAATATCTCATATGGGTATTTCGCGGAATCTCATTTGGATTCTTGTTTTTAGATATATCATTGATTGAATCTCAGCATGTATTTGACCCAAGGAGGCCACACTTACCACCATATTCAATGGTACTTTTCTCCCTACTCATGAAACTACAGAAGGATTTCCACATATGGCTGGAAATATCTTTTCAATATCTCAAATGGGTATTTCTCATAATCTCATTTGTCTTCTTGGTTTGAGAGATATCATCGATTGAATCTCATAATGTATTTGACCTAAGGAGGTCACGCATACCACAATATTCAAAGGTATTTTTCTCCCTGATTAGAAAACTATAGAAGGAGTTCCACATATGGCTGGAAATATCTCTTCAATATCTCAAATGGGTATTTTGAAAAATCTCATTTCGTAGTATGGTTTATGAGATACGTTTGTTTTAAGCAGCACATGTCTATAACCAGCGTGGTCACGCGCCCTTCGAATTCGGCTTGGCATTTCTCACTCCATGGGCCACCTCAGGACAAGTTCCATATACCGATGAAAATATATCTTCAATAGCTCAAATGGGTCTTTGAGGGAATTGGATTTCATCACCTATAGCAGAAGTTATGAATATATTTGCAGAAGGATGTTCATAGCCCCCAAAGTCACCATTTTTCCATTTTGGGATTTTATTAAAAATTCTTATATTTTTCTACCCATGTACAATGCCATTGTCAACTAGGTTATGGGTCAACCGCAAACCCACGATTATGGGTCAACCACACAAAACCCTTCTCTTAATTGGGTATTTTCACATTGTAATCATAATGGTACGATAATGGGGTTTCTCTTTTTAGCATGGGTGAAATGATGGTCCCCATCATTTC
>JASDQU011402579.1:89964-126177 GCA_032191745.1 Picea mariana | reverse complement strand
AGGGGGTGGACATGTTAAGGTCCTAACCCACACATAGGTAGATCAATGTATTCGGATGTAATAAAGGTCAATATTAATAAGACATTTCAATAAAATAGAATAAGGTGGATGTAAGAAGACCTAATAGAAGCTTCCGCTTCTAGAAGGATCTTCCTCTAGATGCTTCTCTTAATAGGCATATTTAGTATAAATAAGGGTCGAGGGTATGAAAACCCTATATTGGAGATTATTGTAACAAAGCGCTGCTCGACTAGAGTTTTCCCCCTCGAAGAGGCCTGTGAACATTGCTATATGAATCAAAGTGTTCTTTCTGTTTCTATTTTGTATATCATTTCTATGTATTGTGAAGATTATGCTGGATATTTTACTGTTATTCTGTCATTTCTAGCATTTCATTTCTGTTCTGCATATTTTATATATATGGTATCTTTCAATATCCTTCGATCTTGAGGGTTTGAGGAGTGATAATTCCATCCAATGCATTACACGATATCGTGGGAGTCAACTCTTCAGAAGAAATCACATCTACATTTTCATCTTGAGATGGTTCTTGTTCTTATTCCTCTTCACAATATATGTAGAATAATTTCTTCTCACCACATTTATGTCCCTTACTGTACTTTTTGTCACAATTAAATCATAAACCTTTTGCTTTTATTTCCTCCAATTGTTGAGGTGTCAACCTTGTAGGTTGAGGTGTTTTGGAAGAAGAAGCATTATTATCTCGATAGATGTTAGGAGTGGTCCTTCTAGTATCCATAGACATATTTTTACTTTCAACATTTCTTGCCATCCTAAATGCATTCTCCAATGATTTGGGTTCTCAAAGATGAACCTCATGTTGAATGTTATCCCTTAAATTTCCTATGAATACATCAATTAAGTGCTCATCTGGAATATCCGTTACCTTTATATTCAATCTTTGGAAGTTCACAATGTCCTCTGTAACTGAACCCTTTTGCTTGAGATTTATCAATTGGCTAAAGAAGGTATTTCTCCTTGTATCCTCATAGTGTGATATCATTTCTTCTATGAAAATTGTCCAAGTAACGATTGATTTGCGAGAACAAATCCATCAATACCACACAAATTTATTGGGTTATAAATATAAAGAAGCAATTCGTACCTTTTGTGTATGTGGAACATCATGTAGATCAAAGAATTGCTCCATTTGAAGTATCCATGTGATTTCGTCCTTACCATCAAACTTCCTCATATCGATCTTAGGAACGTGGTTGGTCTTCAACCCAAAGTTAGAGTTTCTCCATTATTGATTCATCTTCCTTGTGTCCTCATCAAGCATTTCATGGCATACATTTTCACTTTCAGGTGTCCTCTCTATTAGGAAAGTTTTCAATCCTTCCATGATCTCACTTTTTAAACAATCCATCATCCCTTGTAGTTTGTCTTTTGTCACTGTCTTCTTTTGTAAATAATTTGTGTCCCTACTAATTTCTTCACCTTCATCAAGAGTCCAATTATGACTATCTGGAGGCTTATTTGGTGTAGAATTTCCCTTTTTTGGTGGCATGTTGGCCAAGTATCACTTTTAAACCTTTATTTTGAGATGGTTTCGCTAGACAATATTTCTTCTTCTATATCTCCAAAATTTTGGCCTTTCTGGGTATGATGTTTTTTTTTTTTTTAGTTCTCTGATATTTCTTCTCTGCAATGCCATAGGTCTGATCAAAATTGGATGTGTCAAGTGGAATTTGTGGTAACTTCCCCACAACTTGTTGATATTTTTCCTTTCCAAGAGATATCACTTGTATAGTGTGCCCCTCACAAAATAATTGATATAGAATTCTAAATTGTACCAGAAATATTGCAGACTATCCTCTATCCAATGCAACTAGTCTCACTCAATTTGGATACTCTAGGAATAAGTTATGATTTTTTTACCTAGAACACCTGCTTGAGACTATCCAATAGGACTATTCAGATACCATATCTTCCACATGGTGTATCTACAAATGTAAGATGACCAAGAAGATGGATGTTTTTATCATAGATACTTTAGTAATTTTTGTGAATATCCTGCAGATTTCAGGGTCTAAAATGTTACATAATTTTTTTTATAGAGAAAATTCTGTGATGACTCAATGCAAAAGGATTCCAGAACCCTATATTACAAATGATGTATCTATGAAAGTATAAGGTCCTCTAGAAATGAAATTTGAAAGAAATGTACCTTGATCTGTCTACTAAATATCCTCCAAGGGGTTCCTTCTAAAACGTTGTAGGAAAGAGTTTATAGAAAAAATTCCAAGGTGTCTCAAATGTAGCAGTGAAATCCCAAGACCTTGAGCTCTGATACCATATGTTAAGAACCAAATATCAATATAGCATAGAAAAACATTTGAATAAGTACTCAACGCCTTGAAAAAGAGAGAAGTTCAGATAATAATCCTCTTTGAGGGGGAAACCTACTTATACACCACATAAATGTCCAAATACAAGATGATTCCAAATAAAAATGTCTCCTTGGTATATATAGGAGACTAGGAGGTATAATTACAACTAATGGACCCAAGCCAACATACATAAAATAACATTACTAATGCAATATGCCCCAATTAAGGGGTAATGTGACACTATTTAGGGATTAACATTCTATGGGAAAAGGAATGTAACACGATAGTGTATGTGAAGAATAGGAGTACTCGCAGGATATTGGGGGACAAGACTCAAGAGGAGACATTCTCAGGGGTGAAGCTAAATATAGGAAATTTGAGGATATTTGGTTGTCCAGTTTACATCCATGTGTCCATGGATAAGACAATGAAGCTAGAGCCTTCATTATAGAAGGGTATACTTGTGGGGTACAATGATACCTCAAAGTATGATAGGATATTCATTCTAGTGCAATAGAAGAAAATTGTAAGCAAAGATATTAAGTTTGAGGAGAATTTGGCATATAAGAGATATCAAGAGGGATCAATAGTGACAGAGGAAAAGGAGAAGTAGGCTTTGAAGGATGAGCAATAGTATGTAGTTCATACTTTGGGTGGGAGGAGGATTTATCCCCTTCCATTCATGTTAGGATACCCAACTATCTATTACAAACATTTATGGATGATGGTGAGGCTCCTAGGAGTGTGATTAAAGAGACTAGGTATCCAAAGAAGTTTCTGAACTATATGGCACTTATGAGTAGCATCATTGATGTTGAGCCTTCTAATTTTGAGGATGAAACAAATAAATAGGTACATCAATATTCTATGGTAGAGGAGTACACATTTATTATGAGGAATGATGATTGGGACATAAATCCAATACTGGAGGGGAAGCTAGTTGTGAGTTCCAGGTGGCTCTACAAGATCAAACATGCTGGAGATGGTAGAATCAAGAAGTTCAAAGAGAGGTTTGTGGTGAGAGGGTTATCCTATAAAGAGGGAGTATACTATGAGGATTTGTTTTCTCTAATCTCCAGGTATGATTTTATTTGAGCTGTTATTTCTATTTCTTTGGTTATGAGGTGGAGGATACATCAGATGGATGTGAAAACAACTTTCATCAACGAGATCATTGAGGAGGAAGTATACCTAGATAAACCTCAGGGATTTTAGGTACATGGGAGAGAGTCTCATGTGTATAGGCTTAATAAATCCTTGTACGGACTCAAACAAACACCCAGGGTGTGGTATTCGAGGATTGATAGATACTTGCAGAGTATGGGATTTACCAAGAGTGAGGCAGATCCTAACTTGTACTTCATACTTGTTGGGGAAGATTCAGTCATATTGGTTTTGTACATTGATGATTTATTTCTCACAGGTGTAGAAGATCTTATTGTAGGGTTCAAAGCGAATTTAACTAGTGAGTTTGAGATGAAGGATGTTGGATTGATGTATTACGTCTTAGGGTTATAGGTATGGCAGGTATTAGGAGAGATATTCCTTGAACAAGGGAAGTATGCAATAGAGATCTTGAGGAGATTCAAGATGGAGGAATGTAAACTGATGGCTGCACCTATGATTACCAATCTAAAGAAGGTGATCACTTCAGATTCAAATTTGGTGGATCCCATGATATACAAGCAGTTGATATGGTCCTTGATGTATTTAGTCAACACTAGGCCAAATATATTTTTTACTATGAACACCTTTAGTCAGCTCATGTTGGAGATTAGGTATGTGCATTAGATAGAAGTGAAACATGTGTTCAAGTATTTGAGAGGTACAATGGAGTATTAGTGGCCCTCCTTATTTTCTGGTGTCAATTTCATGGTGAGATCATGTGTGGAATGTCAAATGTTTTGCAGGAAAACTAAAGTTGCAAGCTCTTCCACTTAAAACTATCAAAGTAGAGACACCTTTTCAACAATGGGGATTGTATTTAATTTTTGAAATAAACCCAAATTCAAGTGGTAAACATAAGTGGATTCTAATAGACAGAGATTATTTCACTAAGTGGGTAGAATCCATCCCCACAAGGGAAACAATTAACATAGTCATCATTAAGTCCCTTCAGGAGAAAATTTCAACCATATTTGGGTGTCCAAGGAAGATCATAACTGATAATGAAAAATCCTTCAATGTACAATGTGGTGAGTATCTACACAAGAGATATATCTAGTAGAATAATGAACATTGCTTGCAAAAGTGAGAAGAAAAGAGAAAAAATGGAGAGAAAAGAATAAAATTGTATTAATTGTATTCCACACTCAAAGAGTGAATAATGTACAATAGATATAGGATACGTGAGTAACTAATGTGACACAATAGTGATCTAGAGAGATCTAGACACTCACTGAGTGAGCTACCACCTAGTCCTAGTTTATTGATCCATGTAATCATCAGTTAACTGAGTCACAGGTGTGGAAGTGAGAGCAACGCATGCAATTGTCTGTGATAAAACCAATATTTCCATGCATGAGTGACTTCCACTAGTATAAATGACTCTGAACTGAAGAGGAGGGCCCTATTTTGTAGTGGAATATTCTCTAGAGAGAATATTCAATCTTTCTCAACACTAGACTATCAAACTTAGGAAAATAATTCTAGGTGAGTGTGTAATATCTCCAACATCCCTCTAGACACTACCAGGGTGTAAATGATGAATGGGTCTTGAAAACCAAGTCCATGTTAGGTACCCATTGTACAATGCATCTAATAATGAAACATTGAAAAAGTGAGGAAAGAGGGAAAGCATCATGGTTAAACCCCACCTCAAAGTACAATGCCTAAGAAAAAAAATGAGAAGAAACAAAAAGCAGTTGCTAAAAAGTCGTTTCCTTCACTCCACAAAGACCTCGCAACTGTGCAAGTTTGTGCTTGTTGAAGTTTTTGTTGAATATGTAGATTTTTGCATGGAGATTCACCAATGATATTTCCATACATATCCGCTTTATCCTTTTGTAATGAAGAATATCCAAATGAATTTTGGATGAAAATTTGAAAATCATGCGGTTGTTTCCAGAAAAAATGCTAAAATTTTGTTGATTTTAAAATGCTCATAACTTCACTTCCCAGACTCCGTTTTGGATGATGTTTTTTGAAATTAGGTATTTTTCTGAGAGGAATTCAAATATCCAATTTGTTTATGTAAATTATTCTCAGAAAATGTCATAATTGAATCTAATGTGCATGGACGCCTTTTTGGATCCTAAGATGCATGCATGGGAGTCTATGCATGTGGCTCCTGGGATGTGTGAATGGCTCATGGAAACATGTATTCGTGTGGCTATTGATATGAATAAATGATATATTTCATATGTGAGTCAAAAAATATATTTGAAACAGAGTAGACATCATCTTCAATAAATCGAACAAAAATTTGTGTAGATACCTATGTACAAGTCTCTTCAAACTGAGAGGATTCATCTTCCAGTGGATTTGCTCTATATTTCCAACCTTTTGCATGAAATATTCCTTATTCCAAAATAGAACCTCCAATTCGGTCCATAATTTGTTTGGAGTTGACTCTTGTGATTCATAATATAATTGATGGTGTAAATGTGTAGAACCTACACATAATAGATCTAGCTAGAAAATACCACACACATTTGCAGAGAGAAAATTGAGAAAGAAGAAGCAAGAGAGAAAGAATAGAAGAATTCTCATTAACCATGATGAATAATGAATAATTTACAGATGATATACTCTGTATAACTAAAACAATGCGCACTGGAGGAGAATACAATGAACCATAGTGGTGGTCTAGATTGGTCTAGACACACACCAGTAGTTATAGGAGTAAACTTCCACCTAGTCTACTCTCTCAGGATGTTACGGTAGTGAACTTCCACCTAACTAAGTTAACTATTCTACCAATCTTCAATTAACTATCTAAAATAGAGTGAAGTGAGGAGGATATTAGGGAATCATAGGTAATGTGCTATTCTGGTGATGATACGAAGGCTAATGTGCATTAGTTGGTGATGATCCCAATGTTGCATGGTGACAAAACCAATGCAACATCTAGACTCCAATCAACTATTCAAACTGAAGTGAGAACTGAAGAGAATATTCTCCCTAGATCAATATTCTTCCTAAAATATAGGAGAATGGATAATGAATAATAAACATAGGAAAAGCCTTAGGAAAAAGAAATCCTAGGTGTGTGTGAAGTTACTCCAACACCCCCCCTGAACATCACTATGGTGAAATTAAAGAATGGGTCATGACAACGAGGCCATGTTAGGTACCCAAATACAAAAGATACACTAAAATAAAGTGAGGAAAGAAGGAAAAACTCATGGGAAAGACCCCCCCTCAAGGTACAATGTGTGTAAAAATAAGAACTACAATTGCTAGGCAATTGTGTCCTTCACTCCAAGACAACTTCGCAAAGAATGGAAATTCTACTCAGTGAAGGTCTTGGTGAAGATGTCTGTTGTCTGTTCTGCTGAAGGATAGAACTTTAGGTCGATGATCCCCTCATGTACTAAGTCCCTAATGTAGTTCATGTGGTTCTCTATGTGCTTCATCCGCTATCTCTAAACTGGATCTTTACAGAACTTCAGAGTGCTCTGATTGTCACACCAGATGACGATCGACCGATGAAAATGAATGCTTAATGCAATGAGAAAATGTTGTATCCACATAGCTTAAATGGTTATGTTAACTAACCCTCTATACTATGCCTTGAATGAAGAAAGAGAAATAACATCCTGCTTCTTACTTGACCAACAGATAGGCACAGAAGCAATATTGAGTGAGTAACTAGATGTGGACTTGCAATCAGTGCTATCGCCAGCCCAGTCATAATCAATGAACCCAATGAGATCCAATGTAGAGTCTACTTCATAATGAATCCCAAAGGTGATGGTTCCCTATACGTATCGAAGGATACACTTTACATCCTTCCAATGTGTCTCATGTGGCTCCTGCATGAACCTGGAAACAACGTTAACTGCATAGGATAGGTCTGGTCAAGAGTGTGTGAGATACAACATAATCCCCACTAGTTCTATGTACTATGTGTTGTCAACTAGTGGAGTGTCCCTGCCATCCTCAAGTTTGAATCCTAATAGGAAAGGAGTCAGAGAAAACTTGCAGTCTATCATGTGAAATCTCTCAAGGAGATATCATGCATACTTGGCCTGAGATAGTTTGATGCATGATGCATCCTGACTGATCTCGAGTCCAAGGAAACATTTTAGCAAACCCACATTCATCATCAAAAATCTGTCATGTAGAATCCTCTTGAATGCAATAATCACTGAAGTCGAGTAGCAGATGATAGAAAAATCATCAACATATATAACTAAGATTAGAAGTGAATCATTTGTCCTGATCATTTAGACATTCAGGTTTGATTTACAACGTACAAATTTTTGTGACAACATGTAGGATTCCATATTGGAATACCATGCCCTCGGAGCATTCTTGAGGCCATAGATATACTTCTTTAGTCGACAGACCAAAGATGAATCCTGAATAAATAACTGGGGCTTCTCCATATAGATCTCCCCAAAGATATCACCATGAAGAAATGCATTCTTCACATCCATCTAATGGAATTCCCATCCCTTGGTTGCTGCAATGGCAAGTGCCAAACTTATGGAATCCATATTCGCTAATGGAGAAAATATCTCATCATATTCAATGCCATGCAGCTGTTGAAATCCTTTGGCATCAAGCCTGTCTTTGTATCTACTAATCTGTCCATCTGTTGCACTCTTGGTCCTATAGACCCATTTTCATCTTACAAGTTTCCATCCATAAAGAAGGGGAACCACATCCCAAGTCTAGTTCTCGGGGAAGGAGTTGTACTCCTCCTGCATGGCGAATTCCCAAAAGGGATTTCCAGCAGCCTCGAAATAATACTTTGGATCTGAAGACTGAACCAAGAAAATATCCCTGGAGGGAAATGATTCAGTGGAAATGAGTGCAAAAGGAGGCTCCTTGAAATCAGATTGAGTCCTCCTAGTATCGACTCGATCACCAACAATATTCCCTACATCCTAAGGAGTAGTCTGGGCCCACTTGGCCCTCTTCTATGGATCTAGATCTGCATATGGATGCAATGACTCTGCATTTGAATGTACTAACTCTGTATCTAGATCATTTGAATCTTCTGAATCAAAACTCTCATTTGAATAAGAGTCAGCATGTGCATGCTCATCATCTCAGACATGTGGAAGAGTGAAGTTGTTTGCATCTAGCTGCTGAGGTACATGCGAGACACTTTCCTCGAATTGAAAAATTATCTCAATGATGATCTACTACGAGGAAATATCAATAAGTCTGTATCCCTTTAGACTGTCAGGGTATCCAACAAAGATACATTCTGTGCTCTGTGGATCAAATTCCTTCCTCTTTTCAAAGGGATTCTTGGCCCATGCATGTAAGCCGAAAATACGAAAGTGGGTCACTTCCGGTTTGAGGCCGCTCCAAGCCTCGTAGGGGGTCTTATCCTTGACAGATCTATCAGAAGATATATTTTGTATGTAGGTTGCACAATTAAGTGCTTCATCCCATAGTCATTGTGGTAGTGAATTTTCATGTAGCATCCAAGATGCCATCTCTTTTAGAGATCCGTTTTTCTGCTCAAAAACTCTTTTTTTTTGCGGAGTATAGGGAACTGCATGTTTCAACTGAATCCCTACCTCATGAAAAATATTATGGATCTCATGATTTACATACTCTCCCTTGTTATCAGTTCAGAGGACTTTGATTTTCTTTCCTGATTGTGTCTCAACCAAGGCTTTCAAATCTTTGAGGTAAAAGACCTCATATTTTTTACTGAGAAAGTAAATCCACGTGAAACGTGAGAAATCATTAACAAAAATGAGAAAAAACATCACTTTTCTGATTGATGGATGTAGAAGAGGACACATGAGGTCACTATGGATTATATATAAAGGAGAGGAAGCTATCTAAGTCTTTCCTTTGTCGAATTTTTCTTGAGGGTGTTTTCCAAGAACACATCCCTCACAAATTCCTTTGGAGAAATTAATGTCTGGTAGGCCATAAACAAATATTTTATTTCTAAGATATTTCATATATCTGAAATTAAAATGCCTGAACCTTTCTTTGCATATCCTACTACTTTCATCAGCATGGGTAAGTAGTAAAGAAAAACCCGGTTCAATAAATTCAGAAAATGTATATAATCTAGATTGATGATTTACCTCATCAGTAGCAACCCTGGAATTGGTTTGCATGTCATAGATTTCCATTACATTGGGTGTGAATATGAATTTATTTATAGTGTTAGAATTTGTCATCTGATACATAGAGAGAAGATTGACGAAAAGTTTGGGAACATGCAACACATTCTCGAAGCTTCTGTTGGTGAGTTCAATCCTTCCTTTGCCAGTGACTTCGATTGGAGATTTGTCCCCCATTAGAATAAGAGGAACTTTGAATGCATCCAATGAAGAATACACTTATTTTGTGGCATCCATGTGATGTGATTCTCATGAATCTACAATCTGAGCATCGAGAGAGGAGTTGATGGAAATCAAGGCATGGCTAGAATTTCCTTTCATGGGATTCTCATCTTCTGGCTTCTTCTTCCTGGAACCCTCGAGGATGCGATATCCAAGGTTGTTTTTCTGAATTATTTGAGTCATTATATATATTTTTATCTGCATGCATGCATATTCTGGATGGAATCCTTTATGGTAGTATATGTATTTATCTCCTTTTCTTCCCTTTCCACCTTTGGATCTGGAGGCATCGGTGAAGGGTTTTGAGTACCCTTCCTTATTTGTATTTGCATGAGATTTCCTTTTGTCTTTATCTTTATATTTATGATGTTGATGGCTTCCATATTGCACAGTAAGTGCATGCACTTTTGGGCCTTTTATTTTTCCCATGTTGATGAGCTTGGTTTTCTCTTGTGTCAGGGATTCGATAAATTCCTCAAGAGAAGGCATCGTCAAGGTGGCTCCATAGGTGAATTTGAATGAATTTAATGTGGATACAAACAAAGAGAATTCAATACCAAGTTTGGAGAGAATGGTGAGAACCATTTTTTTCTCCTCCTTATATTTATCAACCCCGCAAGCTTTGAGTTGCGCCAGTAAATCCTTGAATTTTGTAAACAAATATTGAATATTGTCGAAGCATTTTGGATCCAATGTGAGAAATTCCACCTCGAGCATGTGTCCCATTATCTCATCCTGTTTTACAAATAGCCCTTCCAAGGTGGTCCAAGCTTCATTGGGGGTTTTATAGGAAGATATGTGAAAAAGGAGATCAGGAAAGATGAGACTACAAATTGTTTTGAATGCTTCATCCATTCGATTTAGATACTTGGATTTTTATATGGATGATGTCAGTTTTGTATTTTTATTCAAGGTTAGCTTGTACAATCCTCTAGTTTGGATATGCGTGATTATTTTATCCTTCTATGCAAAGTAATTGTAAGGTGTAAGAATGATTTCTTTTGGGAATTGCATATTTTCGATGTCTTCAATCTTTGGTACCTGCAAAAAATAATTTGGTGTAGCTTTTCTTAGAATTCCATCGGATATGATACCATGTAAATGTATTGAACCTTCATAGATAGATCTATATAGAAAATGCCACACACATTTGTAGAGAGAAAATTGAGAAAGAAGAAGAAAGAGAGAAATAATAGAAGAATTCTCGTTAAACATGATGAATAATGAATAATTTACAAATGATATACTATGTATAGCTCAAACAATGCACACTGGAGGAGAATCCAATGTGCCATTGTGGTGGTCTAGAGTGATCTGGACACACACTAACAATTACAGGAGTAAACTGCCACATAGTCTAGTCTCTCAGGCAGTTACGGGAGTGAACTTTCACCTAGATGAGTTAACTAGTCTACCAGTCTTCAGTTAAATGAGTGAAACATAGTGAAGTGAGGAGGATATTAGGGAATCATGGGTAATTCACTAGTCTGGTGATGATACCAAGGCTAATGTGCATTAGATGGTGATGATCCCAATGATGCATGGTGACAAAACCAATGCAACATCTAGACTCCACTCAACTAGTCAAACTGAAGTGAGAATTGAAGAGAATATTCTCCCTAGAGGAATATTCTTCCTAAATTATAAGGGACTAGATAATGACTAATAAACATAAGAAAAAACTTAGGAAAAATAAATCCTAGGTGTGTGTGAAGTAACTCCAATAGATGGAAACGTTCAAGAGAAACATACATGTGGATACATCCTATGGCCATATCTTGTCTATTGATAAAGTCATTTTTTCCATCAACAAAATCAAGATCTACTTCCATTTCCATGGTTATTTGGTATAATCCTCTACGTCTTAGAAGAAGTAGAATATTTAGCTTCCACGCCAAATATTTATGAGGCATGAGAAGTATTTCCGACGAGTAAAACATAGATTCCATCTTTCCTGCTGCTTTGTTTCGTCTTCGATATCTGCAAAAGAGTGCTGGTGACAATCCTTTCTAGCGGCCCATGGGCTCTGATACAATGTGGAATGTGGTGAGTGCCTACATAAAATATCTATCTAGCAGAATAACGAACAAAAATTGAAAAAGTGAGAAGACAAGAGAAAAATTGGAGAGAAAGGAATATAATTGTATTAATTGTATTCCACACTCAAATAGTGAATAATGTATAATAGATATAGGCTACATGAGTAAATAATGCACCATAGTAGTTATCTAGAGAGATATAGACACTCACTGACATACACTAGAGTGAACTTCCAAGTAGTCCTAGTTAACTGATCCATGCAATCATTCGTTAACTGAGCCGAACGTGTGGAAGTGAGAGAAACACATGCAACTACTGGTGATAAAATTAAGGTTTCCATGCATAAGTGACTTCCACTAGTCTAAGTAAGTGTAAATAACTCTGAACTGAATATGACCACCCTATTTTGTGGGGGAATATTCTCTAGATAGAATATTAAAGCATTCTCAACATTGGACTATCAAACTTAGGAAAATAATTCTAGGTGAGTATGTAATATCTCCAACAATTGAATATATCAAAATGATGCAATTTTTCCAAAATTATAACATAAATCTTGGGAAATATACAACTTACTATCAAAAGGGAAATGGATTGGCTGAATCCTCCAATAAAAATCTCATCAAGATTATCAAGAAAATGTTGTGTCAAGATAATAAGGAATGGAATTCTCACCTTAAATATGTAGTTTGGGTAGACAAAGTAAGCATAAAGAGGTCCGTAGGAACTTATCCTTTTTAGTTGGTGTGTGGATTGGAATCCATATTCTCTATTCAACTCAACCTTCCAGTGTTGAATATACTCTAGGATGAGGAAGCAAAATTAGATGATAGGAATAGAAGGATTAGTCAACTGATTGAATTTCAACAAGTAAGAGATTAGGTGAAAATAAAGTCCCAAGATCACCAAGAAAGAATGAAAGAAATATTTGAAAAGAGGACCAAGGAAAGAAAATTCATGGCATGAGACATGGTCCTAAAGTGGGATTCCATAAGAGAAGTTAAGGCGAAACATGGAAATTTTGGAAATATTTGGCTTGTATCTTTCCAAGTGGTTGCAACTCAAGATAACAATACATATGAATTGGCTCAGATTCATGGAGAATTGTTTGGGGCTCCTGTGAATGGGATATTCCTCAAGTATTTATTGCAATACTAAATACTGCAGAGCTTCTTACCCTATACATAAATAAATATTTTTTCATTCCTTTCCACGTATTTTTAATTTTAATTCATTCACCATTTGTTACGCAAGAAAGTAGTTAGGGTTCTAATATTTTAAGTTGTTAAGAAATTTTGTTTAACCTATCATATCAATTTTTATGTTCGTGGGGGGCCTATCATTTTAATGCAGATTCCATAACCCAATAGAGGAAGGCACTTGGTCTACAACTCTCAATAGACCACAGGGGTATATTGTCCCCGTTGGAGCCAATGTTAGTACCATATTTGATCATGTCACAAATATGTAGGTTGATCGATATTATAAGGCCGATATTGGGAAAAATGTAGGTTGAAGATGATCTTACAAAGATACTAGTTTGAAAGAGATAACATGTTTTCATGTTCCCTAGAGAAATCAACATAAAATCATGCCCTAAGGGACCGAGGGTAAGTTTAAAGCACTTGGGTGCTTATTGGGAGAATTAAACATGACTAATTATGATTATAAATACCTAATACCTTTTTGGATAGAGGTTATATCATGAGACCGGGGTCTAGGAATCAATCACTAGCAAAGGTTATTGGCTCGATCATCCAACAAATTCAAGTGAGCCAGATCTATAGTGGGAGATCAATGTTGCATCATAAAAGTGTAAGAGAGATAACCAACATTATTAGTGGGACGATGGTTTTAAGGTCCACATGTCGAGAGTTGAATGGTGTCACTTGGAAAGAGAATAGAGGGATAAACCACTATTTTTGGGTTACAACTATGGTATTCCAATTTTTCCTAACCATCCGCCCGATCATTTCCAAGCACACACTTGTCCACACAGTCAACATCACCTGGAGCTAGTGCAATGGTCCACATGGGACACTTGGAAGGACCAACAACCTCATGGAATGCCAATAGGGAACTCATCAAATCCAATTAAAGATCACAACCTTCATGGAGGGGGTCCACTGGGGACTCCAATAAATATATCAATTTTAGCTACTGGCGCAGACCCCCCCTTCTCCCCTTCTTCTCTACTTCGGGGTTGATCGACCTCCCGGCCTAGGATCATTTGAACACTTGAGTTGAGTTGACTCTCCAGTTCCCTACTGGAACCTGATGAACTTTATCACAGGTCCCTCTTTCTCCAAAGTGTAGGTCCTCTTAACCCCACGGCTCTCTTGTTGGCCCTTCAAATAAAGTTGGCAGAGACATTCATTCTCCATGTCAGGCCCTTTCTATCATATGACCTCGGGTTGTGTCCTGGGGCTAAACCATGAGAAGCGCTTTGGTCTTTGTGCTTCAGCTCTTTCCACAACAACCAACTCCTACATTCTTGAACTCTAAATCAATTAACTCAAATGACACAAGGATCAACGGTCCCTGTCCCTCCTTTTGATCAACGACTATGATCTATTCAGAATCTAGCCTTCGAGAGTCACTCTCTACCTTCCTCTAATATCTCCTAGAGTGCTAACCCTCTGAAATGTGTGGATCGCTTCCACATGTCCCTTCCATATCCAAGGGTCTGAATTCAAAACGCTCTTCACAACTTCACAAAGATTTTTGTTTTCTCGTGGAAAACCTCTCGAAGCTCCAACTTCTGGATCTCCTAATATTTCGTCACCTGTCTCCTCTCAATGATGGATGGTTTTTCCTTCCTTTGGGACTTCAGCAAGTCATTCATCCTTGCTGACACTTAACACTTTTCCTGCCCAAGAATTAGACTGTTCTCAACCTTCTTCTACACTCTTTGCAAGGTTTTGCACTGGTTCTTCTTATATTTTTCTCAGATTGAAACCTTCAAGGTGCACAATTCTCCTGCATCCTTCCACGTATTTTCTAGTGACCTCCTGGTAGCTTAACGCCCTTCCTCCCGAGCTTGTAATATGAACTTACTGTACCCTTAGCTCACTCCTTGAACTTTATTCAACATTCTAATTACTTCTCTCTGAGCCCTTCCAGAAGTATTAAAGAATCTCCTTTCCTTGTTCGATGCACTCTTGCAAAGCCTTCCTTTCTCAGAGTATTCATCAACCCTAGGGTTCTCTCAGCACTTCCAATGTTCCAGAATAGGTTTCTCTTGTGTGCACTCGCACTAGCTCAATGCCCTCCTGGTATATTCTTACAGAGTATTCAACAACTCTATGCTGCACTTTCTCCCACACAACCTTTCTTCCCAAGGTATTCAACAACCTTGAAATTCCCTTCCGAGTCTAGGAACTATCCTGGTGTTCCCTCCTGTCATCTTCTCTTCTGACTCGAATGAGTTTAGACGTGCACTCCTTGCGTCAAATCACAAAGACTCAAATATATTTCATTCACTCCTTACACTTATCCTAGAGAACCATAATTAATCCAACACACTCACAGACAGAAGATTATAACTCTATCCCTGCAAACGAATTCTAACATACATCTATAGTGTAAATGCATACTAATGACATTCAAAACTAAAAATCCATTACACATAAATTTAAAACCATGGAAATCTCTTCTTTTTCTATTAATGGTGGAATTTCCATTACAATATGTGAGACCAGACCATGACTGAGTCTCAAATCTCAACAATATTCAACTCTGCTTCCTCCTATATTCTATATCATATCTCCTCTCTTGGAAACAATACAAGGGTTTATACAAGAGGGGCTTGATGAGCTTCCCTCCAAGCTAATCTAGTGGTGTCTAATCACAATTCAAAATGCTTAACCAATGAGGAAGATTAAAATGATGGAAATCTGATCCGAATCAGATACAAATCCCTCCTACCATAAACCATTTAATGGAAACCTCATATACAACTTATGTGAAGGCACAACTTGTCTCTACCAACATGTCAGCATTTCTTTCCTCGATCATGATTTATATTTCTAAGGAAAAATGAGAGGGTGGCACCTCTCCCTTCCTTGAATGTGCACCACTCATTATAATCAACTGGCACATGCCAAGGTGGAGTGATGCTCCTACATCATACTCTGTGGATATAGAAATTCATGAGCTCCTTCTCATGATCTTCCCAACTCTGTTTAAATCCTCCTGGATCCAAAACTTTCTCTTGGAGATGTCCTTATTCTCATCTGCTTCACTTCTGCTACTACTTCTAGATCTCCCTTATTGCTCATGAAGGTTCCCCTCTGTCTAGATTCTCCTTGTTGACTGCTTCTTCTGCTGACCTCAACATTAACCTCCTTATATTCTCTATGGCTTGTTCCAGTTGCTTCATCGAATAGTTTTCCTTGTGCAATCTACTCAGCTGCAAATATTCATGTTGATCTATGGGTAGATCATCATGACCTCCCGGGTTTATTTCATCCCTTGTGACATTGGCTGGACACACTGCTACAGACTCCAATTCCATAGTCTCATCACTGAATTGTTGTTCAATTACCTCCTCTGATAGAATAATTCCTGTCAATTCTTTAGCTAGTCACATTCCATCTTCCTATAGCTGCAACTCGTGATGGTATGTCTCTTCTAGAATGGCTATCTCATGGAAACCACCTTTTGGTTCCAGACTATCCAACCAATCCTCTAGCATATTCAACTCTTTCTCCCACTAAGTGAGTGACTCAACTGGGTGCTCCTCTTTTTTTGCAACAGAATTGAGTATCTGATCCTTCTCCTCCATGACAGTATCAACTTGTTTTCCTTTTTTTGCATCTGCAACACATGTGATAGACTCTCCTTGGTTTCTTGGCAGGAATATTTGGATTCTCCCAATGAACAAAAAACTCCTATGATCCTTCTCCTCTGTGATAGAAGTTTTTAAGTTGTCATCATCTTCATTCACGCAGATTGCAACTCCACATGAATATTCATATAGATGAGTCCTTCCTTTTGCCTCCTTTCCACCTGTCAACACCCCTTGCTGACATGAACTCTTAATTGAGATCGTCTCTTATCCCTTTCCCACTTAGAAAATAGGGATGTCTCCTCTACCCTCCAGGTAGTTTACGAGATCAACTGATCTCTTCTCATTCCCCCCTAGAAACCTACGAGACCTCTCTGAGATCTCTTTCCATTGCCATTGAGGCTTTTAGCATACCTCCAACACGTTTTTAACACATGTTGTTGCCTTCTGGCCAACAACTTCTGAACATGCCACTTAGATTTCATTTTCTGTAACACCCCAGGTTTTGAACCCCCATTTTAAATAATGTATTGTTACAATGCTGAGAGGCCAGGGTGCCCAAACAGTTATTAAAAGGCCAGTTTGTCCAAGACATGTAATTTTTTTTTTATCATTATTAATAATAAATACATGGCTGGCTGCTACAAGGACAAGGACTAGAGTTATAGGGGGCTATGATTCCACAAGAGAGGGGGCTTGAGGGGATAATTGTTTATTCCTATTTTAATTACCCCTTTTTGTCTAAGGGAGAGGATCGATTATGTGAGCTTCTTGGGGAAGTCCAAGAGGTTCTTAATTCCCCACAAAGTTACTTAAAAACACATATGTTCTTATGGGGGGGTTCAAATGATGGATTGTTTGCTGATTTCCTATACGTTCATTCATTTCCCTCACGCACTTTCATGCACCCACTTACACATTCATTGATCCATCCTCATATGCATCTTGTCTTGGGGAAGGGAACCAAAATGATGAAGAATTATCCATGGTATGGTGGGTTGTAGTAGTTGTTGGTGTCACACAACCATGACTTGAGGCCTACATGTCTGAGATGCATTGGCTTGTGTCCAACATTGAGATTCTGGACCAGTTGAGTTGGATCTCGAATAAGGAGAAGGAATGCCTGAGGGATTGCGTGGAAAAGAAGGGTGGAGGTATATTCTCTTGGGTGGTGCAAGATGGGTAGAAGAGATATGGGTACTTGGATTGTTGTGAGAGCTGGGAAGCTTGTGAGAGCTTGGGTGCTCACTAGTTCAGGAAGCCAAGAAACACTCTAGAACCATCCTTGTGGATTCATAGCCATGGCTCCAGGGTGATACTATTGTTGATTTTTAGAACAATAGTGTCTACGGTTGGGTGGAACGTCCTTGGTATGTAGTTAGTTGGTGTCATCTTTCATAAATATAAGTTGTAATGAACCCCACATTTCTCATCATAAAAAAAAAAATTGTTAGGATCATTATTCAATTTTTCCTTTCCTTTCTAAAGTTTTCTTATTGATACTATATTGTGGATTAACATTACTTCTTATTTATTCCCTTTATGTTCACCATAACGTTTCCAAGTCAAAAAGAACTCTAACTATTTTGTTATTTAGGGGTGGTATTTTGACACCCAAGTGAATGTCACCATACAGAACTTGGTTATTCACCATAGAGGAGGTATTCAATTCACGTAGGTCAATAAGTGTATTTATATATATACTATGAAATTACAATTGTACAATTTGATACTAACTGTGAGCTAAGGAATTTATGTATATATGTATATATACTAAGGGGTAACCACTTGTCCCACACAAGCTATATACATAATAAGAAGGACAAGAAGTATAAATTATGTCACGTCATCAACATTAATGGAGTTGATCCTTTGAACTTGTATGTGGGACAGATTCTACCCATCTGACATGTGATAGTGAGACAATTGAACTGACTGGTAGGGTGCTTGTTATTTCCACGCATTAGTCTTAGACTTGAGCTAACACTGGCGTGAGGGTTAGCAGAATAGGGAAGAGTATGGTAACCTAACTAAACTGGTCTTATCATTACAGGGTTTCGAATCGAATAGTACGTGACTGTCAAGGTGTAAATGAGCCCTGCACAATGACATTTATGGTATTATGTCACATGCCCCTTGGGACCATCGCTTGTTTAATGGTATCCAATCAAGAGTTTGCCATGATGACCTAGTCACATGGCTGGGTACCATCTCTGCATTAATGCCATCAACTTAACATACGAGTACTTTTCCCAGGTATATTATTCATTTGTCTCCTCAGATCTGTGTAAATTTTCCTCCTTGGTTCACCATGACATCCTACTTCAGTTTTTATAGTTTCATATTTTCGCATTCTAGTGGATTTGGACTTTCTCGGGTAATGGAGGACTTCGTTTCGATTTCTATCAAGAGGTAAGGTTCCTTTGGCTATAACAAATACAAATTATCATTTTAAGAAGGATTGACTATGCGTATTAAATCTTCTGGAAAAAAATCTGTTAGAGTGCTTGGACTATTTTCCCATGGTCGTAGTAGGGTTATTTATTCCTCATTAAAGACAGTCCACCAGATAGCGTTTGGTGTTACCTTTAGGTTTAACCTATCCTTCATATTATTGTTACTTACTCCTGGTTCTTCAACATTATGAATTCGAGCCAGGGATATAGGTCATGCCTGCATCCCTCAGAGGTTCTATCACCTGGTAAAGTCCCATAACAGTTCATGATTATAGACTAAAACTCTATGAATTTCTCGGGTCTTCTGTCTTGAGTGGTAAAGGGTTTTCCCAACTGTGGGAGGGAGGTTTTTGTTAGAGCTCCCATGTCATTGGGACCTTTCCTTTAGACATGGATACACCAGTAGGGAAAACTATACTATTTAAGGATATCTAACTCTGTTAATTCCATGCGCACTCATTTCTAGTAAGTTCAACCTAATTCGTCCCCTTCACAGTTATGAGAAATGTTTCTTTCAAAATACAGTCCTTCCTTCAATCCATGATGCCCTCATTTTAGTATGAACACAGTATTATGTTCTTTATTGTTTTGTTTGGTTTCAGGCCTGTGACATCTTGCTGAAGGATTCCCTTAGTTGTGGCTCTTAAGGGTTTGAAATCTTAACTGTTTTTTGTTAAGTCGTACCCAGAGGGGATTCAACTCATTTAATTTTTATTTGATTCAAGAAGGTTTGAATATAATGATAATGGACACATACCCCATTCCATGTCCCGACATGTGGGTCTATAGTCTCGATTTTACACTGTGCATCTTTCATTACACTGTTTGATTTATGTATGATTAATTTTCTTCTGAAGTTTTGTCTCTTCCTTTTTTTCATTAAGTTGGATTTCTAAACTAATGATGGGCCCCTTTTGACTGTGAGGGTACCCATCCAGTGGTCTTTGTCCTTTCCACCCCTCTCGGGATTGTGGTTGACATTTCATAGGGATGCAAGGAGGAAGAAAAAATCTTACTGTATGCCCAAGCTAAGTAATCATTCACACTCTCTTACCTTACTTTCTGGTTATGTTAATTTACCCTAGTAATTTGATTTATACTTAGCATATAGATTCTTATTATTAATATGCTAATAGGAAATCTTCTTGATCTTCGTATAGGGTTGGAGCATACGATAATACTTGGGTCTTGGATCTCGCCATATGAAAAAGGCATTCCAGTTCTTCTCTTTCAGTACTCTCAGGGTTGTACCACTCTAGGTTCTGGCCAACAAAAGTAATAGTTCTAACTTAGGATGGGAGTTTGTTCTATATTCTTGTAGTGACTGATTAGGAATACTCTTAATGGTTGCAAAGGTATTTCACTATCGAGAGGTTTAAACACAGTCCTCGCATTGATTTCAATGCGTCCATGACTACTAGCCTAATTTCAATATAAACTGTTTTCATATCAAGACACATGAATTTTGTTTTCTCGTGCACTTGTAATGGCCAATATTTGTAATAGACCTAAAGTTGGTAACAATTTAATCTAGGCATAGGGTGATTCAGATCTTCTGTTGTTTGTCTTTAAGAAGTGGAATTAGAAATACTGTTGTGAAAGAATTACTTTCTGGCTATGCATTTTATGGTATCAGACTACTCATTTCTTTAGGTAGTCGTTGATTGTTTGAAAATAAAATATATTTCTTAAGCGGGTCTGAGACCTTGCACAGTTAGCTATATATACATACCTATGTCTCATGCATAATATATAGAAGCTTCCTATGCCATAAATTCATTCTACCCTTTATTCGTTTACACAAACTGCCATGCATAGCTATTTGGTGTCATTTATATTAAACTATAGTACTTTATACATATATGTACAAGTATAGTTTGTTTATATTACAGTTCATCATTCTAAGTTTCAGTAAGTTTGTACAGTATGATTTTCTCACTGTTTGTACAACCCGTATGTTAAATCTGTAACAACAACATCTGTAGCATAAATTTTAACTCTCATGCTTACATCTAGAATTATCTCTATCCAATAAGTACAATGAAACAATAAGGATTATTCTATTTAATATTTCACTCCAAAAATATAAATCTATAGAACAATCTGCCCATACTTAAAGGGATGGTCGATAGAGATATGACTGGTTATATATGTATATAATTAATTCCCAGATTTATTTTCAAGTTGTTTTAGTAGTTACACAGTCTGTAATTCACTATAAAATTGAATATCTGGTTGTATAGGAATCACCTAACTGGTAGGAAATTCTAGTACATTAGTTGAAATGACCTTCTAATTAGCACACATATCTCTTCTAATCTATCCATGTTTAAAATTCATTCCCAGCCAAAATATACAGAAGGTTATACCCAAAGTCTATAGCTAAAACTGTAGAGATTTATCCTATGGTTTATCCCATTCCAACAACAATCTAATCCACATAACTTATTCTTCCATAATTTAACCAGATGTACTCTTTCAGCTAGTATATCAAATGAAAATAGCATTCATTGAGCAGTCTAATTGACAGAGATAATTCATTTAGAATCAGTTTAGAGGCATTCTGTAAGTTCTTAAGTCTAACAACATTCAATCATATTTTCTCCCATAGTAATACTTCTATCCAGAATTAAATAGATGCATTCTATCAGTTATTAAACCATATAACATTCAGCCAGATAAAAACAGTAGGTTCACATATCTGAACAGTTTTTGAATAACAAATGGAACAACCACGTTCCTCCAAACCTTAGAACAGAACAACCAAATCACTTGTCCCATTCTCCCCCTAGCCTGACCATGAATCCATGAGGGTGAACTCATAACTTTTCCTCAGCAATATTCCTTTAGTTTTAAGAACTTCTCCTTGCCTCACACTCAGAAATCATTGTTCATAATAGCAAGAGATAATTCCTATCCCTAGCATACTGGGCAGCATCCTGCCTCCTCCCATATGCTATATATGCCAAAGCATTTTGTGCCTAGGTCTTTTCCCCCCTTTGGGAATTTTCATAGATTTCTAAATCCCTGATTTCTAGGGGCTGCCAATGGACAAATTCCTAATTTTCCACTTGTGATAATCATCCCTGAGGTAGTTCCAACATATTCCCCACTCATGGAGTCATGGTCATTAACCCGGTTGTTCCATTTGTCCATCAACAATAAATATAGAATATTTTGTTTCATACAAGTGTCATAGTCAAGTAGTTAGTTGGGTCAAATGAGATCTCTTCCCAACAATCATAATCATTAATTACAATTAACTAAATTCGAAAATCATAATTTCCATAAATGGCAAAAAAATTTCAATTTCGAATTTACCAAAAACGGAAATAATTTCCTAAGAAAATTCCAGAATTAGAAATAATTTATTTTTGGGGATGTTACATCCTTTCCCCATTCAATAAAACATTGTCCTCAGTGTTTGTTCCTTTCTTGGAACATGGTTGGATGATATTTCTGCAAATCTCCCTCCAACTCCCAAGTGGCCTCCTTAGGGATGAAGTGCTTCCATTGCACTTTTACCTGGGCAACGACTCTGTTCTGAAGTGTTATTTCTATCCTATCCATAATGCGTAGAGGTTCCGTTTGGAACTTTCCTTCTTGTTCCACTTGCACCAAGTTCCAATCGATCATATGAGTAGGGTCATGAACATAATTATTTAAAAAAGAAACATGAAACATATTATGGATTTTTAGATTGGCAAGAAGTGCAAGTTGGCATGTTGCGGGTCCAATTCTAGCTAAGATCTCAAAGCAGTCATAAAACCTGGGGCCAACTTGGCACAGTTTCCTAGCCTTAATGAACTTTTTCTGGCTTTGAATTTTAAATAGATGTGGTCTCCCACTTGAAATTCCAGGTGTCTTGTTTTCTGGTCCGTGTAACTTTTATGCCTTTCCTGCACCTCTTTTAAGTTCTGTTGTACTTTTATTACCATTCTCTCCATTTCCTGGAGCATCTCTGGTCCTACCATGATTCTGTCAACTAGGTTATCCCAACTAATCGGAGTCATAAACTTTCTGTCGTATAGTACTTCGAAAGGGATCATCTTAGCCGAAGTTTGGTATCCATCGTTGTATGCAAATTACACCAAGTGTAGGTAGTCTTCCCACTTGCTCGGTTTTATTCTTACATACATGCAAAGCATATCTTCTACAATTTGGTTTTTTCATTTAGTCTGCCCATCCGTTTGTGGATGATAACTCGTGCTTAAATTCAAGTTAGTATTTAACCCTGCAAACAATTCTTTCCAAAAAGCAGATGTAAATGTTACATCTCTATCTGAAAACACCATTTTAGGAATACCATGCAGTCTAAAAATTTCTTTCATGAATATTTCAGTGATGTTAATGGATTTAAAAGTAGACTTTACAAGAATAAAGTGTGCAGAGTTACTAAGTTTATCGATTATCACCATAATTGAATCATTTTGTTTTTTAGTTCTAGGCAAACCTATAATAAATTCCAATGATATAGTCTCCCATTTCCATTCCGGCATAGGTAAGGGATGCAACAGGCTGGCTGGATACTATTGTTCCTCTTTTACCTGCTGACAATATTGACACTTAGCTAAGTATTATGTTGTTTCTCCCTTCATATTAGGCCAATAGAATAACTTTCTTAGTGTTGTTATCATTTTCTGGTATCCTGGATGACCAGAATATGGTTTCTTGTGCACTTCATCCAAAACTGTTAATTTTAACTCTACCGAATTTGGTATGTTTATTCTAATCTTAAATCATAGTAGGCCATTTCTGTCCAAACTCATATCTGTTTTGTCTAAATTTTTTGTAGTGTTCTGTAATTCTGCCACTTTTTTAGTGTAATTTTCATTGTTATTACCTGCATCCTTTATCTGTTTCTCAAGATCGCTTTATGCCCTGCTAATGTTTATTTCGAACAGCCCATGAACTCGTCTTCTTAAGGCATCCACCATCTTGTTTTCCTTACCCTTGATATGTCTTACCTCAAAGTCAAATTCACTCAAGAAGGCTAGCCATCTTCCTTGCCTTGCATTAAGGTCTGGCCGACTAAGCAAAAATTTCACACCACTGTTATCCGTCAATAATAGGAATTTTCTGCCCATTATATAGGGCCGCCACATCTTTAAGGCGTGTATTACAGTTGCTAACTCTAATTCATGAGTGACATAGTTTCATTCATGTTTCTTTAGTTTTTGGGACTCATAACAAATAACGTGCCCTTCTTGATTTAGGAAACCACCTATTCCTTCTTTACTCGCATCTACATAGACGATGAAGTCTTTGACCGAATCTACTACCTTTAAAATGGGTACGGTCATTAACAATTCCTTTAACGTATTGAAACTCTCTTGACATTTTTGTGACCAGTTGAACTTGGTTCCCTTCTTTTGTAACGATTTTATAGGGTATTGTTGGCAGCAAGTATGTAATTATCATTTTTATAAAGCTGCCTACACAGGGTCTATGAAATTTTACTACTCTTCATAAGTGTTTCTCTAAATGATAGTTGTAAATCATCGCATTTTACCTATCGTCTATTCATGCATTCAGTTTCATGACTGAAAGCATGAAAACTCGCAACTATCGTTATCATTCGGTTTTAAAAATTTCATTGAAAGCATCTCATTTATTATAGAATTACGATTTTTTTTTTTTTTTGCTATAAACATGTTGCTCTCATTGTTCATGATCTTTTCAATTCTAAGAGTGCCTAAGAAACTTATGGTTGTTTGAATGAACGACCCCCATCAATTGGTATTTGATTTTTTTGGTATCGATTTTGGTTTGATGTCTAATCATATTTCATTCATGAAACCTTTGGTCATTCAATTTTTAAATTCTCCTATCTTTCCAATTAAACATGGATGCACGCACAATGTTTTAAAGTACTCTGTCATAGCATGTACCCAATGCTAAGGTGGCATATGTAGTACATAATTCCATCACTCCTGAGTATGGTCTCGGGCTTCATGATTTTGCTCCCATGCATTATGATTAACACTTTAACCACCGTTTGAATTGTCACAACATTGTATTGATAAGGCTCAGGGATATGGCTCTGTGGCCTTTTTCCAAACCCTACCTGTGAGTTCTGTGTTAATACCCATCCATTCGGCATGGCTCTAGTGGTAACGGTCGAACCAAACGATGTCCAAACTCTGCTTTCGTATGATAACGCTAGGGAGGATTTGCAAAGTAATGGTTGGCATTTTTTCATCGAAACATTTCAAGGGTTTAACCTCCAGGTTTCCCGAGAGTTTTCCTTAACCTTTGATGCCTGTAGGGAAAATATCGGTGATATGTAGTTAGAAGTGACGGAAGAGTTCTTAAGCCAAGCCACAGGATTGCCAGCAGTTGGTGAGAAATGGTTCAAGAATGCGAAAGTGGAGGAGGTCCCTTGGACATTACTGTTTACCTCACGAAAAATAGCCAGCTGTGATCAAGGTATGTCAATTTCATTCTTGAAACCTAGATGGAATGATTTACTTGTTGTAGTGAATAAATTCATCACTTATGAGGGTCGATTCAGACTGGTTTTCCTATATCATCTACGCCTCCTTATGAGTTTTATTGGTTTTCTATTGAATATGCCTTACTACCTGCTCAGAAGTCTGTATAAAATGGGTAAACTGTTTAGGAAACAGAGGTTTGATTCAAGTTTATTCCATCATAGTTTGATTAAAATTATCCTCATGCACTAGTTTCAATCACAAAATGATTGTTGGGATGCATTCATTTCACAAAATGGTTTTGGCAACAATGAGTTGGGATAGGTAGATAAGTCGGTCATTGTGGAAACCCTTGTGAACCCTATGGCCTCTTCTCCATTGCTTCAGGCCTATGATTTTCCCCCTAATAATGAACCCTCGACCTACTCTGATGTCATTCAACAGGATGACCTACCGATTACACATCCAAAGAATTGCACTAAAACTGTTAAGAAACCTGCAGGAAGGAAGCCAAAAGGCAGTGTTGATGTTAATTTCAAGAACAAAAGGGCTGGTCATTTAATTTCTTAATGTGATAAAAAAAAAATGAAACCCCATGTAGACACAATCAACATGATTGAAGTGAGTGAAGACTCAGATTCAGAAATTGAAAAATTCTTGGCTAAAGAGGACCCTGTGTCATTCGGGCTATACCCTGACTGACCCTATGACTATGTTAGCAATCTACCTCCTTGTCTAAAGGACAACCAAAAATTTCCTGGCATCCAACTCAGTGATAAGCATACCATTCGCATGGAGGATTCTCCAACCCTTAATGTTGTCAGTGCTAATGCAAACTCCCTACAGTCATAGTGTGATGAGTGTCGATGGTGGATCGACAGGTACTATACTGATGTTCTGCTGCTACAGTCACGACTCAAGTCTTTAAGAGACCAAGTTGATATGTTGACAAATGAAAACAACAGACTCAAATTCATTATCCAAGGGAAATAAAAACGATTGAAAACTACAGGTCGTGTCATTTTCAAGAATGTAGAGGTAGCAACAGCTATTGTAAATTCCAAAATTTCTTGATACATTTTGATTCCGTGATTTGAGGTATGATTTTTTTTAATTTTTAGCATGATTTTGTCACTCTTAAGTTAGGATATTCGATTTGGTTGAATAAACTATTTTTCCTATTAAGATTAGTTTTTTTGGTTTACTTATTAAAATATATTGGATTTGCTATTATAACTAGCTATAGAATCGTAAGATTCTGTAGCTAGTTAGAAAAATTAGAATTGTTTGATTTGACAATTGAAAACATATCTGAAATCTTCTCATTTTCATTTGTTTTCAGGATGATTAAGGAGCCCATGATTTCCAAGAAGATATGAGGCACTTTTTGAGATCTCCCAGCCATATCAACTTTGTAATTTGAGTAAATTAGATTGTTGGTAGTTTTTGATATTTAGTAAAATCAGGGTGGTTGCATCCCCCATTATTTTTTGAAACCAACTTGATCTTATCAACAAGAAACAATTATATTTCCTGAAACCTATATAAACCTATTATTTTGTAAACATTGGATCATCTTAGCCTAGGGAAAGAGTATGAGTGTTTTTATTATGAACTTGAATGGAATATGATGCACGTTATAGCTTTAGCTTTTCTGTATGATGTTTTCATTCAAGTTATGTTTATTTCAATTTGATAATAGATTATGATTTCTTTTGTCGGCATAGTTGATTGTGAATTCATATCATTCGATTTATATATGCTGTCTATATTTACTGTTTCAGAACAAAACACACAGTGATCATCTATGCAATTTAAATTAATAGATTCATCTCTAATTTATGTTGAATGTCTGCATGCAAATTCTTACATAAAGATTTATCTCCTCATAGCAATTTGCAAATCATATGATTACTGTAATTGTATCTATTCAATGTTATGTTGTTAGAATCCAATCTCCAGCATTATCGTTCCTCATTTATTAGGGACAGTCCCAAGATCTGTAGCAAGTTTACTTCATCAGATAAAAGTGGTTGGATATTCAGATATTTATCCACAGATCATTTATCCTAGGTAAGGGGTACTTGTTCTTAATCTTCATTTTGTTTAATTGCCTGTAATCGATGCATAATCTCAGATTTTCGTCCTTCTTTTTCACAAAGAGGACTGGTGCTCCCCATGGTGAAACACCTGGTCTAATATATTCTTTGTCCAATAATTCTTCTAATTGAATTTTTAGTTATGTTAATTCCGTCAAACTCATTTGGTAAGGTCCTTTAGAGATAGGGGATGAACTAGGTAGTAGGTCGATAGAAAAGTCTATCCATGGCCACATTTATCCGATGTAAGCTTCTACCCACATCTCCCACCATAGAGGCTTCCTATAGGTTGTGAACCGTAGTTCTGGCTGCTGAAGTCAAATGTGGACAGTTCCTCCTTAAGTGAGGTTCTCCACATTCCCAACATTTTAATGGTTCACGGGGGTTATCCCCAGATTTACTGGTTTACCACCTCCTTGGTTGTTTTGATTATTAGAGTGAAAATCTCTTATGGGAAAACTCTTTGCTGCATTAGGAAAAGGAGTTGACTGATATCCCTTTTTCCGCTGGTTCATTCAGACTTGTTTCTTGTCTTTACAAGCCTGAGGAAATTCTGACCGTTGTTTGTATTGGTCATAACACATTCGGGATTTCCTGAAAAATTCGCTCAAGGACTTGGGATTATCAAATTCGATTATGTCCTTATAGGACTATGGTAAAAAACTTAGGAATCGTTGTATTTTCACTTTGTCCTCCTGGATATAAGGCATGAACCTTAGTAATTCTAGGAATTTGTTTATCAGATCTTCCACAACCATTTGACCGAGTCGTAGCTCATAAAATTATTTGGTTTTTCTTTCATAGTAACTTTCATATAGGTATTGTTTCTTAAAGTATTTCTTAAAATCCAACCATTCCATTTGTTTTTCCTTTAGACCTTTGGCCAACTTCAAGTCTTGCCACCATATGTTGGCCTTCCCTTTCAGATTATAGATGGCCATCCTAACCTTCATATTGTTGGAATAGTTGTATATCTGGAAATACTTCTTGATGTCTACTAACCATGCTTCAACTTCCTCTCTTATTCTGGATTCCCCATCAAAGGTCGATGGTTTGATTTTTTTAAAATCTTCCTCAAGGTGATCTACTTGTTTCCTTTTTCTAGATGTTTTTGTTTTATATTCAACTAAAGGTTTTCCTTCAGATGAGTTGTCCCCTTTTTTCTGCTTCAGGACCAAAATTTTTGGAGGCCCTTTCCTGGTTATCATCCATTGGGATTTTCTTTGTCACTATACTTCGCAGTAGGACTTCATTTATTTTATGTTGTTCCTGCTGTGCCTTTTTCAATTTCTCATTGTCTGCTTTGAAAACCTGCAGTTCAACAATGAGATTTCTCATTGTTTCCAGAACTTCGGTAGGTGATATTCTGTCACTGTTTTGTCTCTGATATTCAGGAGGTCTTTGTTCAGGATTCCCCTTAAGTCAGATTTCTACTTCATCCTGGGCTGCCATGATTAACATAGAACATAAAAAGAGTTTTCTGTTGGTAATAGTAATGGTTTGTTAGTTTTACATAGACAAAAATATGTGCTAAGTAAATATTTTGGCCCTATTGAAGGTCCAAGTGTTGTAACCTTTTCACTGATACCATATGTAATGAACCCCAAATTTCTCATCATAATTTTTTGTTTTTGCTAGGATCATTATTCAATTTTTCCTTTCCTTTCTAAAGTTTTCTTAATGATCCTATATTGTGGATTAACATTACTTCTTCTTTATGCCCTTTATGTTCACCATAAGTTTTCCAAGTGGAAAAGAACTCTAACTCTTTTGTTCTTTAGGGGTGCTAGTTTGACACCCAAGTGAATGTCACCATACATAACTTGGTTATTCACCATAGAAGAGGTATTCGATTTATGTAGGTCAATAAGTATATATAGATATATACTATGAAATTACAACTATACAATTTGATACTAACTGTGAACTAAGGAATTTATGTATATATGTATATATACTAAGGGGTAACCAGTTGTCCCGCATAATATATATACATAATAAGAAAGACAAGAAGTATAAATTATGTCCCTTCATCAACATTAATGGATTTGATCCCTTGAACTTGTATGTGGGATGGATTCTACTCATCTAACACATGATAGAGAGACAATTGAACTGACTAGCAGGGTGCTTGTTATTTCCATGCATTAGTCTTAGACTTGAACTAACACTAGAATGAGGGTTAGAGGACTAGGTAAGAGTATGGTACCCTAACTAAATTGATCTTATCATTACAGGGTTTCAAATCAGATAGTACACGACTGTCAAGGTGTAAATGAGCCCTGTGCAATGACATTTATGGTAGTCTGTCACATGCCCCTTGGGACCGTCTCTTGTTTAATGGTATCTAATAGAGAGTTTTACATGATTCCCTAGTCACATGGTTGGGTACCATATCTACATTAATGCCATCAAATTAACCAATGGGGACATTACCCAGGTCTATTATTCATTTGTCTCCTCGGCTCTATGTAAATTTTCCTCCTTGGTTCACCGTGACACCCTGCTTCAGTTTTCGTAGTTGCATAGTCCCACATTATGGTGGAGTCAGACTTGCTTGGGTAATGGTGGACTTCGTTTCGATTTATATCAAGAGGTAATGTTCCTCTGGCTGTAAAAAATCCAAATTCTCATTTTAAGAAGGATTGACTGTGTGTATTAAATCTCCTGGAAAAAAATATGTAAGAGTGCTTGGCTTGTTTTCCCATGGTCGTAGTATGATTATTTCTTCCTTGGTAAAGACAGTCCACCCGGTAGTGTTTGGTGTTACCTTTATGTTTAACCTATCCTTCATACTATTGTTACTTACTCTTGGTTCTTCAACCTTACCGATTCAAGCCAGGGCTATAGGTCATGCCTGCATCCCTCGAAGGTTATATCACCCGGTAAAGCCCCATAACAGTTCGTGATTATAAACTAAAACTCTGTGGATTTATGGGGTCTTCTGTATTCAATGGTAAAGGGTTTTCCCAAATGTGGTAGGGAGGTTTCTATTAGAGCTCCCATGTCTTTGGGACCTTTCCTTTCCACATGCATACACCAGTAGGGAAAACTGTATTGTTTAAGGATATCTAACTTTATTAATTTTGTGCACACTCATTTCTAGTAAGTTCAGCCGAATTCGTCCCCTTCGCAGTTATGAGAAATGTTTCCTTTAATATACAGTCCTTCATTTTATCCATGATGCCGACATTCTAGTATGAACACATTATTATGTTCTTTATCGTTTTGTTTTGTTTTGGGCCTGTGACATCTGGCTGAAGGATTCCCTTAGCTGTGGTTCTTAAGGGTTTGAAATCTTAACTGTTTTTTGTTAAGTCGTACCTAGAGGGGATTCAACTCATTTAAGTTTTCTTTGATTCAATAAGGTTTGAACATAATGATAATGGAATCGTACCCCGCTCCATGTCCCGACATGTGGGTCTATACTCTCGAGTTTACACTGTGCATATTTCATTATACTGTTTGATTTCTGTATGATTAATTTTCTTTTGAAGTTTTGTCTCTTCCTTTTTTTCTTTAAGTTGGATTTCTAAACTAATGGTGGGCCCCTTTTGACTGTGAGGGTACCCATGAGACGGTATTTGGCCTCTCTACCCCTCTAGGGATCATGGTTGACATTTCACAGGGATGCAAGGAGGCATAGAGACTGTTATTGTAGGGCCAAGCCAAGTAATAATTCACACTCTCTTACCTTACTTTCTAGTTATGTTAATTTACCCTAGTAATTTGATTTATACTTAGCATACATATTCTTATTATTAATATGCTAATCCAAAATATTCTTGATCTTCATATAGGGTTGGAGCATATGAGAATCCTCAGATCTTGGATCCCTCCATACACAAAAGGTATTTGAGTTCCTCTCTTTGAGTACTCTCAGAGTTGTACCACTCTAGGTTCTAGCCAATGAAAGCAACATATTCGACTTAGGATATCGTTGTTATGGGATTTCATTCTGTATTCCTATAACAACTGATTAGGAATACTCTTAATGGTTGTGAAGGTATTTCATTTTCGGGAGGTTTAAACACAGTCCTTGCATTGAGTTGAATGCATCTATGACAACTGGCCTAATTTCAATATAAAAAGTTTTCATATCGAGACACAAGAATTTTCTTTTCTTGTGCACTTGTAATGGACAGTATTTGTAACATAACCAAAGTTGGTAATGATTTAATCCAGGAATAGGGTGATTCATATCTTCTGTTCTTTGTCTTTAAGAAGTGGAATTAGAAATACTGTTGTGAAATAATTACTTTCTGATCATTCATTTTATGGTATCCGACTGCTCATTTCTTTAGGTAGTTGTTGATTGTTTGAAAATGAAATATATTTCTTAAGCGGGTCTGAGACCTTGCATGGTCAACTATATATACATACCTATGTCTTATGCATAATATATAGAAGCTTCCTATGTCATATATTCATTCTGTCCTTTATTCTCTTACACAGACTGCCATGGATAGCTATTTGGTGTCATTTATATTAAACTATAGTACAATATACATATATGTACAAGTATAGTCGCGTTCTATTATAGTTCATCGTTCTAAGTTTTAGTAAGTTTGTACAGTCTGATTTTCTCACTGTTTGCACAACCCATATGTTAAATCTATAACAACAATATCTGTAGAATAAATTTTAACTCTCGTGCTTACTTCCATAGTTATCTTTATCCAACAAGTATAATGAAACTATAAGGATTATTCTATTTATTATTTCACTCCAACAGTATAAATCTATAGAACAATCTGCCTGGAGTTAAAGGGATGATCAATAGAGATATGACTATTTATATACGTATAAAATTAATTCCTAGATTTATTTTCAAGTTGTTTTAGTAGTTACACAGTCTGTAATTCACTATAAAACTGAATATCTAGTTGTATAGGAATCACATAATTGGTAGGAAATTCTAGTACAATAGTTGAAATGAACTTATAATTAGCACATATATCTCTTCTAATCTATCCATGTTTAAAATTCATTCCCATCCAAAATATACAGAAAGTTATACCCAAAGTCTATAGTTAAAACTGTAGAGATTTATCCTACGGTTTATCCCATTCCAACAATAATCTAATCCATAGAACTTATTCTTTCAGAATTTAACCAAATGTACTCTTTCAACTAGTATATCAAATGAAAATAACATTCACTTAGAAGTCTAATCGACATAGATAATTCATTTAGAATTAGTTTAGAGGCATTATGTAAGTTCTTAAGTCTAACAACATTCAATTAGATTTTCTCCCATAGTAATACTTCTATCCAAAATTAAACAGATGCATTCTATCAGTTATTAAACCATATAACATTTTGCCAGAGAAAAAGAGTAGTTTGACATATCTGAACAGTTGTCGAATAACAAATGGAACAACCACATTCCTACGAACCTTAGAAGAAACCAACCAAATCACTTGTCTCATTCTCCCCCTAGCCTGACGATGAATCCATGAGGGCAAACTCAGAACTTCTCCTCAACAATAGTCCTTTATTTTCAAAAACTTCTCCTTGCCTCACACTCAGAAATAAGTGTTCATAATAGAAAGAGATAATTCCTTTCCCTAGCATACTAGGCAGTGTCCTGCCTCCTCCCATATGTTATATATGCCAAAGCATTTTGTGCCTAGGTCTTTTGCCCCCTTTGGGAATTTTTGTAGCTTTCCAAATCCCTCATTTCTAGGAGATTCCAATGGACAAATTCTTGATTTTCCACTTGCAATAATCAACCTTGAGGTAGTTCCAACATATTCCCCACTCATGGAGTCATGGTTAGCTGATTTTAACTCGGTTGTTCCATTTGTCCATCAACAATAAATATAAAAAAAAATTCTTCATACAAGTGTCATATTCAAGTAGTTAGTTGGGTCAAATAAAATCTCTTCCCAACATTCATAATCATTAATTACGATTAACTAAATTCAAAATTTGGAATTGCCATAAATGGCAAAAATTTTCCAATTTCGAATTTACCAAAAATGGAAATAATTTCCTAAGAAAATTTCAGACTTAAAAATAATTTATTTTTGGGGATGTTACATAAGTTCTCTCTGTTATGGTATCATTTACATGTATATCAATGTATTTCCGTTGTATATTTAATTATCATTTAATTGAATCTTTAGACTATGCATGCTTGTTGACTAGTGTTGTGCATGTCATTAAAGTGTTTTATTTTATGCATCTTTAAATTTTAGAAAGGTATCAATAAGAGAAAGAATTCCAAGGGCGGGATTGAAGGTATCGTAGCCCAGCTTATGCGTGGTTGGGTATGTTAAATTTTGGTATCATAGCTTCTAGTTGAAACACCAGGCCGATATGGGTTGAGTTTGTTGGTCAGAGTCTCATGGGTACAAATCGAACTTTGACCGTGGAGTCGAAAATCTCAGGAGGAATGGTGTTCCATAATCTACAAAGGAGTTATATCACCAGAGACCCGGTGTAAGGGATTCAAAGGATCATGACCATCCCCTTCAAATTCATGATCTATCGCCACTGTAGGATCAAGAGAGATACAAGATCTTTGGATCAGAGGACAAGTGAACAGGGGTTGTCTGATACAAAGGATGCAAGGCTTAAGGTCACCACCATCAGATCCCATTGGAGAGAGAGATCAATGTAAAACCAACATTGTGGGGAACCAAGTTGCATGGGATATAATTCCTCAAGGTGGTCCTGCAATCCAAACCATGATTTCACCGAGGGGTTACGTGTCAATGTTAGGAGAATTGTGCGCTGAAAAGTAGGTTACTCCAAACCGTCGATGCATGCCCTGTAAATTGAAGGGAAGTAAGTGATGTGACATATTAGGGCTCAAGCATCGAAGGGCTCAAGTAAGTGATGTGACATATTAGGGCTCAAGCATCCCTCATGACAAGAAAAACCAACGTGGAAGCAGAAGACAGCTGGAAGACGTTCAACGCAAGTTTTTGAATTTTTAAATTTTCCCCTTGAAGTTGATGCGCAAACATAAATGAGATTATTTAATTTGGTGCCTTGGGAGAAATGTAATCAGACCTTGAGCCATACGCTCTTGTCTGAGATAGATAGATGCATTTATAGTAGTAGTTGCAGGTAGATAGAATTGAATTCTTAGATTAGACAATTCTAGAAGAAAGAGGGAAAACTGAATATAGACACCCTCATTGTATTATTGTAGGAGGATTAGTTCAAGAAGGGAGAGAGAAATCTAGAGAGCATAGAAGAATAGCAGATATTTGTAGAAAAACACCCATGTACAGATCTTGAATTAATAGAAGAAGTTGATTCAGATTCAGGGTTGTTGTGTTATTCTTTGTGTATGTGTGTTAAATTCTCTCCTTATGAATATTTCTTCCTGTTATGCATTGTTATTATGTTGTGCATATGATATCATGTGTGAGATTGAAACCTAAGAGGAAGTGAATGAGTTTCAATTGTTTCTCCCTTTGAGCAAGGATTCCTGCAAGGAGTGCAGTTGAAGTCATCCTCAAGGAGTGCGTTGACAGAAGGCTCGGGAGTTAAACTCTTGTTCTCAAAACACTCAGAAGTGGAAGTGGGTTGTTAAATCCATGCAAGGAGTGCGCAGGTTAAGAAGAGTCTCAGTGATGACACTGAGCAGAAGCTTTGGGAGACTGCTGCTGCAGGAGTGCGCAGAGTCGAGTGACTTCAACACTTAGACGTGATTGAAGGTTTGTTGGAAGAAGTGCATGCAAGAAGTTCTCTGAAGGACTTGAGAAGTTGAAAACAAGCTCAGGAGGTACAGGCCTTTGATTTCACTGAAGAAAAATCATAGGGAAGCTGCCATTGTAAGTCAGGAAGAAGAATTGCAGGTTGGTGAAGCGGTGAAGGAATCTCATGGAGAGATACCCTTTGTTCATCTCGTAGATTAACCAAGGAAGAACAGACGGTTGAAATTATCTAAGGAGATTTCACGAAGTTCCAAGGATCGTCAGATCTTACATAGGTACAAGGAGGTTATGACAAGGAGACCCTGAAGAGTTTAAAGCTCAGGAGAGGCTGTGAGCTATCCATATGAAGAGGACAGGTGGCAAAGATCAGTGATCTCATGAACTCGGGAGCTCACAGGTTGAAAACCTGAGTATTGGGTGCTCTAAGTCATGAGTGGCGAAGTGGCGAGAAGATCGGAGTCGTCCATTTGAGTAGGACAGGTGGCAGAGATCTAAAGATCTCGTGAACTCGATAGCTCACCGAGTGAAGGTCCAAATATTGGGTGTCCAAAGTTGCGAGGCGCGAGGACGTGAGGTGACGAAGGAGTGAGAGGATCGTAGTCATCCATCTGAGGAGGACAGGTGGCGAGAGATCGACATATCTCACAAACTCGGGAGCTCGCAAGTTGAGAGTCCAACATTTGGGTACTCCAGGCCATGAAGCTGTGAGGTGGCAAGAGAAGGACAGCTGTTGGATCTGGAACATAGGAGGACCGTTGGATCTGAGTGAGGGATCATGTCTCGGGACCTCGCAAGAAAAGGTCTGAAAACTTGGCTACAGGGATCGCGAGGTTGCGAGATAGCGATATCCCGACAGCTGGAGCAGTGTGGGCCATAGT
>JASDQU011402579.1:55539-66774 GCA_032191745.1 Picea mariana | reverse complement strand
TTAAAACCATTCTTAAACATGATTGCAACTAATTTAACATGCACATGACAACATACAACTGCTTAAACATTAGAGTAAGAACACAACAAATAATCCCATAATTGAATGCAATTCATTGAGGGTTTACATGCATTAACAACATTATGAATTCATCCAGTTATACAAAACAAAAAAAACATATGATTTACTCAAGAACATAGTATATGCACAACAAATAAAACATAGAAATATAGACAACATAATCAGAGATAAACATTTATCTTTTAAACCAAATGGGAAACTGGATGTAGGGGAAAAACATTCCACCAAAACATAGATTTTCTGCTCCACATATTAGTAGCAAATCACCCCTAAGTTGGTGCTATGAATCCACAAGAAAGGGGTGTCACTCCACTATCCACTCAAAGCCCAATTTTACCCACAATAGATTAGTTTTTCCTACAATCATCCCAATCCACCAACTCTCTTCCCCTCAACTGGCACAACCCAAGGAATTTGATTCCCCCTTAACTACACAAAGTCCCTCGAGGTGTACCACTTCCTTCCAAGGCTCTAGCACATGTTGGATAGGAATATCTCTTGTTGGGGACTCTAGGGATGTCAATTGCAATAGGGAAAACTAACAACAACAAGCTCACTATTGTAGGGTAATTATGTGACATAGAATATCACTCTATAGGACTAAAAACCTATTTCTTCATGAATTTATAGCTCCCAAAATTTTCCACACATGCCCACTATGGCTTCCTTCAGACTCCAATATTCTAGTCAAGAGATGTACAGAAGGAACTCTATTTCGAGTTCAGCGAGAGGACAGATTCACTAACGATTTTGTAGAGATCTTCCAGGTGGGCATTGAGCTAGTGCAAGTGTGCATGAGAATAACTCTTTGTCGAGTTTATGCACAAAAAATAAAACATATGATTTACTCAAGAACAGAGTATATGCAAAAAAAAAAAAACATAGAAATATAGACAACGTAATCAGAGATAAACACTTATCTTTTAAACCAAATGTGCAACTGGATGCAGGGGAAGAACATTCCAACAAAACATAGATTTTTCGCTCCACATATTAGTAGCAAATCAACCCTAAGTTGGTGCTATGAATCCACAAGAAAGGGGTTTCACTCCACTATCCACTCAAAACCCAATTTTACCCACAATAGATTAGTTTTTCCTACAACTATCCCAATCCACCAACTTTCTTCCCCTCAACTAGCACAACCCAAGGAATTTGATTCCCCCTTAACTACACAAAGTCCCTCGGGACTTACCACTTCTTTCCAAGGCTCTAGCACATGTTGTATAGGAATATCTCTTGCTGGGGACTCTAGGGATGTCAATTGCAATAGGGAAAACTAACAACAACAAGCTCACTATTGTAGGGTAATTATGTGACATAGAATATCACTCTATAGTACTAAAAACCTATTTCTTCATGAATTTATAGCTCCCAAAATTTTCCACACATGGCCACTATGGCTTCCTTCAAACTCTAATATTTTGGTCTCCCTTTTTTCCCAAAAAATAATTGTAAAAAATCCTCTATTTTCCACACGAATTTCCTTTTCCCCCATGCAAGTCGACTCTCACTCCTCAATGTTTATTTTACTCAGCCTCCATGATCTCATTAACTATGTGAAGTCACATTTCTTCAATAAAGATGCATGAAACAAATTATGAATTATCATGGATGTAGGAAATGAAAGAATGTATGCAATTGAGCCCATCTTCTCTAAAAATTAAAACAACCCACAGTATCTCATTTCCAACTTTGGGAAAATTCCCAATCTCAATGATCTCCTCTTGGATTTAACCATTTAAAAAACATTCTCTCCCACTTTGAATTACTTATATGTCATGAATTTATCTACACAACTCTTTTTGTTGTCCTGTGCAACCTTCAAATTCTTCCTGATCGTTACCATCTTCTCTTCCATTTCCTTTTGTAATTTTGGCTCAATAACTACTATGTTTGCTAGGTGTCCTTTCTTATGAGCATGTTGCACTTCTTTCTATGCAAGGCTTCAAATGGGTTCATATTCAATGATTCTTGATGCCCATTATTACATGTAAACACAACTAGATGAATGCAATCTTCCCACTTGGAAGGTTTGTCCATCACATACATCCTTAACATATCTTCAATTATCCAATTGGTCCATTATGTTTTTCTATCTGACTATAGATGATATTCCATACTAAAATTTAATTTAGTCCCAAATCCTTTAAACAATCCCTTTGAAAATCTATAAGTGAACTTGGGATCCCCATTTGACACTATTTCCTAAGGCATGCCACGTAGCCTATAAATTTCCTTCATATAATTCTCTACAATATTGGTTTCCTTGTGAGTCATTTTCACTGGTATAAAACGTGCATCCTTTGTAATTTTGTCCACCAATACCATGATGGGATCATGCTACCTTGTTGTTCTTGGAAACTTGGTGTTGAAATATATTGTCCATTTCTATTCAGGAATGGGAAATGGTTGTAATAATCCTATTGGATGCATGTGTTTAGTATTTACTTTCTGACATTCCATGCATCAAGCTATGTAATCAATCACATATTTCTCCATTTTCGAATATAAATACTAGTTTCTTACTGCTACAATTGTCTTCTAGTACCCCGGTTGTCCAACATAGGGTACATTTTGCATCTCTTTCAACACCATATTTCTCAATTCCTGAGTGTTGGGAACATAAATTTGACCTTGAACAAGAGGATCCCATCTTCCATCTTGTAACATATTTATATTTTTGTTGCACATTATTTTGTTGTAATCTTTCTTTAAATTGCGCATAATGTGGGTATGTTTTTATAGGTTCTAGAATTTCATATTTTAAGTTTTTTCTATACATACTAATGGATGCAACATGCATTTCATACACCCTCCTACTAAGTGCATCAACCATTTTATTCTCTTTTTCGTTGATGTGATTGATGTCAAAATCGTATTCACTGAGAAATTCCATCCAGCTAGTTTTTTTGGCATTTAGTGTGGGCTACTCAAACAAATGTTTCATAACACTATGATATGTATTTAGTTTTAATTCTCTTCCCATGAGATAATTCCTCCACATTTTTAAGGCCTAAACTATGGATGTCGAATCTAAGTCACAGTTAGCATAATCTCTTTCATGGTCCTTAAGCTTTCTTAACTCATTACATATGAAGTTCCCATTTTGTGTAAGGAATCCACCAAACCCTTCCTTGCATGCATCCATGCACAAAATAAAATATTCATCATGATGCAACATTTAGAATAGGTGCATTGGTCAACAATTCCTTCAAATGTTGGAAACTCTTCTCACATTTGGTATTCAATTCAAACTCTATTCCCTTCTTTTGTAGTGAAGTGATTGGATGTGGAGGATTGGATAATCCTTCAATAAATTTTTGATAATATCTAGCTAATATTATAAATGATATCACTTCTGAAACATTCTTTGGCACTGGCCAACTTTTGATTCCTTCAATATTCTCAAGGTCCACTATTATTCCCTCCTTAGAGACAATGTGGCCTAAATAATGGATTTATCTTTGATAGAAAGTGCATTCACTTAATTTGGCATACAATTTTTACTCTCTCGACACTTGTAGCACCATTCTTAAATGTTTCTTATGCTCCTCCTTTATCTTAGAGTAGATAATAATATCATCCAAGAAGACAATGATAAATTTGTCTAGGTAATTCCTRAACACTCYATTTGTTATACACATAAAAGTATCTAGTGCATTTGTCAAGACAAATGGCACCACCAAAAAATCATAATGGTCATACTTTGTCCTAAATTATATCTTCTTGGTGTCTTCTTCTCTTATTCTTACTGGACAATAACCCGATCTTAAGTAAATCTTGGAAAATATATTTTTTTTCTTTCAATTAATTGAAAAGTCCATCAATCCATGGTAGAGGGTATGGTTCTTTACTGCAACCTTATTAATTTTTTTGAATTCAATACACAACCTCAAAGTTCCATCTTTTTTATTCATAGAGAGCATCAGGGCACCCCAAGGTGAGACACTTAGATGTATGTATCCATTCTTAAGAAACTATTCTAGTTGCATCTACAACACTTTCATCTCTGGTGTGCTCATTATGTTAGTACTTTTTGACATTGGGGAAGCTCTAGGAATTAAGTAAATAGAGAAGTCAATATATCTATTTGGTGGAAATCCTATCAACTCCCGAAATACATTTTCATATTCCTTTAAAATTGGATAGTTTGCAAGACTTGGTTCCTCATCCTTTGTTCATTGTTCCATATGGGTTGCATATATTTGGCACCCTTTACTAAACTTATTTTCAATTGTAGTGATGAAATATCTCTAATAGATGTAGGTCTTGGAATACCTTGCACCATCCTAGAATTCCCTTCCTTATTAAGGCATGTGAAATCCTCGTTGTAGCAATCTAGGAAAACACTATGCTTTTCCAACCAATCCATACCAATTAAGTTATCATATGACCCAAGTTATATGATTTTCAAATATTTCTTAGTGCTAAATACATTCATGCTTACTGGGCAATTGTTGACAATTTCATTGATTTTCCTCTTGGTTCTATTGGTTAGATGAATCAGTCAAGAGTATATCTAGAATCAATTAAAATAGATATGGATTGATTATCAATCTTACCTTTTACCTCAATCATGTTGGATAGTTAGTATGCTTGTCTATTGTCCAAGGCTGCATAAATCATTGGCATGATTCTACCCATATCATCCATTGCGTCAACATCCTGAATTTTTTTCATAGTCTTCATCATATCTCTTGTGTCAAGACAATCCTTGTATATGTTGTCTCCTTCACATCCCAAAAACTTTATGGGTTTTTGTCTTGTCCTTTTCCCCAATGAATCCATCATTTTATGTTCACCTTGTATTGGATTCCCTTGCTAATATGTTTGGGATATGTTCTTGAAAAATGGCGGTTTAAATCCCTTCTTCCTCCAATCAATCTTTCCTTTCTTCTTATCATCCTAGGCCTTTTTGAAATATTTTCTTCATTCATTTTTCTCATACAAATAATTATCTTTTCTTATGGATTCTTCCAAATTGTTGGGCTCATCAAACTGAATTTTATCCTTGTATAATGATGGAATTCCACTCAAGGACCTTTTAATTTTGACCTTCTCATCCCTAATGAAGTTCACATATCTTAGAAGTTCCAAGAATTTMCTCTTATACTCAATATACATGGTCATGCTTCCAATATTGAGCTCAAAGAAATCTTGYATCTTCTTGTCATAACATTACTTTGAAAAGTATTTTTGCTGGAAATATATTTTAAACTTCCTCCATGAGATCCTCTTCTCTTCAATGTGATTAAACTGCTTAAGTGGATCCCACCACATAGATGATTTTCCTTGAATATGTTAGGCTACAATTTTGGCTTCTACATTTGATGAATAATTGTTCAATTGGAAATATTTCCTCATTCCCAACAACCATGCTTTTACATATTTTTCTTTCTTACGATCACCATCTAAAGTAGAAGGCTTAATATTCCTGATATCTCCTTGAAAATTGTTAATGTTATAATCATGGAATCCAAGTAAATTGTTTAATTTTTATTTCCTTTTTGTAAATTAGATTATGATCTCACAAAACAAAATACACTTGATGGAATAATTAACCGAAATAAATAGTGGAAGCAAAGAAACCAATTTCAAACACAAAAATATTTATTCCCTTCAAATAATCTTATCATTAGAATAATATCAAAGCTTACAAGGGTTCTCTTACATGGAAAATGGCCCATAGAGAAATATAGAAAACTATAGATAGCATCTGCAAACCCTATAAACTCCTCCTTGGCTATACGGTCCCATAGACTATCTATATTAGACTTTTACATGCTTTCCTATGTTGTATCTCGTGTACACATGCACCTTGACTAACTTTCACAATGCATACAACTCCATTCTTTATGTTTTGTCTTTGATCTGTTGGATCTTCTTGTGAATGCTCTTATTCTCTCTTCTCCATGACCTGTACTGATCTCTAGATGAAATTCCTACTCCACCTATAGAAGATCTCCTTAACCAAAAGTAATTATTTTCTCTCTATATATAATGAAAAGTGTCTCCTCCTTTACCCTAACATTGATTTTATAATTTGAGTTAGGACCTGACCCTAATCTCCAAAGTGATTAATGACTGAGATTAAATATCACCTCACTTGAGATCAATGGCTAATATTTAATTCAATAATGATAATAACTTTAGCATTTCATTAAATAAAAATCAACTAATTAATAAAAACACTTTACTTTAATAATACCTTTAGTTAAAGAAAATTACTAAAGTAGAAGGCTTGGCATCTTCCACACATCTAGACACTTAGACCTGTATGGAAATACTTGTCTGATGCTACAAACATCAACACTCCCTCTTAGCCAGGAAGGTATTTTGAACCACTCTAGGTTTGTCCATGAAGAATAAAAACCTCCCTTTAACCAAACATTTGGTCAAAATGTCTTCAACATGCTCATATGTGGAAATATATTGAAGCTTGAATGCTCCCTTCTGGATCCTATATTGGATGAAGTGATACCTGATCTCAATATTCTTGGACCTGTCATGGAATATGATTCTGAGGCACCCCAAGGGATAAAACTTAGGATGAGTCTTAAATCCATGTATGTAGTAAAGTAAATTATGCAAAATTTGTTGATTTTTTCTCTCTCTTTCTTAAAGTTCTTGTCCCTCAAATAGTCTCAGCTCAAATGATAAAAATATAAAATCCAGGAGGCATATTTTCTTGAGTGTTTCATACAATCAATATTTAAAGGTGGGTGAATTGGGGAATTGGAAAAAAAAATATAAACATACAGAGCACTACTGAGAATTAATCATGTAGCTCATGGAAAAAGAATAATTTGTTGAGCAATTAAGAATTTAGCAGTTCTAACAAATGTTTACAGATCAGTGAAAGCATGCTTCAAATAGTTATACATCCTAATACATTCAAATACATGGAGTTACCATCTAAAAATCATTTAAATGCATAAAGAAATGACAATAAATGGTCATTTGTTCAAAGGAATTCACTTCTTTTCCATGACTAGACATCACAAAGTAACATTGAATATGGTGTATACTATGATATATGAGCTTCTTATAAATAAAATATGATACAAGAAGTCGAAATGGGAGAGGATGGTTTACAAGAACACATACACAATAATAAAGGGGGTTACAAACTAAATTATAACGCAGGGTATGAACCTCTTGTTGCCTACTACTTCACCATCTATCTGTTCTCGAGGTTTCTAATATAACATCTTTTAGTATAAGAGCCTCGTAAATTCCCCAAAGTTATGACCCTTCCAAATGAGTGTCTCCTTTCTTTTATCTTTACACTCACCATCAAAACTTCTTCTAGAAACCATTTACTACTTCTTAAATTCACTTATTGCTTCTTGTTTCTTGAATGGTTTCCCCTCAATAAAAAATGTTTTATTTGGCATGCATAATTATTGTTATTGTTACATGAATTGTTTCCCCTTAAAAATGAGTTCCTTCATTTTTTTTTATAGATTCTTTAATCTTCAAAAACTTCCACTTGAAACCAATCAATACTTCTTAGATTCGTTTACTGCTTCTTGATCTTAAGAAAACCACTATTCCTTTTTCCTGTTGAATCGCTTATTTGATAGATACCCAAAACTACTTTGCAGAAGCCATAGAACTCAATAGTCATTAGATCAATCCCAACACAAAATATTGACCATTGATTTGAAACATAAAGGTTTATCCCACATTCATTGTGAGATACATTTTGGATAGATTTATATTTCAAAGGTGTTCCCATGTAATTTGAATACAAATGGGTGGGATATAGAACTCTGTATAAAGTTTTACCTTTTAACCATGGGACCCAACATACCAAATATTGGGTCTTGACTATATGATAAGGTCATAACTTAATGGTTAAACGGGGATCTAATATCTGATATGAGATATGTCAACTAGATCCAATTTGAACCATAGATCCTATACCCAATCATATCTACACTATTGATCTTCAAACTAGATCGAAGTGTGTTGCAACATGGTTTCTCCTAAGTTCATTCCATTATCCTGATGCCTGGTGGTCCTAGGGGTTCTGTGTTCTTGGTGGCCTAGTGATTGAAGGCTTATGTTGTGATAGCTTGAAGGCTTTACCTCCCAGTAGCCCGACGGTCCAGTGGTCCCGGTTGACCCATTGGATCGATCCATAACCAATATAAATAATAATGATTAGAAAATAATCCCTATAGCCTGATGATCCAGTACGCTTCGGGGAAAAAATAAAATTTTGACCATGGATCTGGGGCTCAATCCAATATGGACCGTCAATCCACCTCAATAAAATCTAAATTGACAAAATCAAATAAGTTACAACAATGTCATTGCTAATGTCATCATAGTCCCATAGACACATGGTGACATTATACTAGTCCATGTTGGAGTTGATGTGGGAGGGGAGAAAAATATGTGTTGTTGAGCTCGATATGTTATTTTGTTTCTCCAGTTGGTCCCATTTTTCTAGGTGGTAGATTCCAATTTTATCTAATGAGTGCTTTCCTAGCATACCACATTGTCAAGGGTCCTTACGAGTATCTATGGTAGAATGTTGAGTTGGCACTAGATCAGAAACAACATGGAGATGTGTTTCATTGAAGTTGACTCCCAGTGGCCCAATGGCTAGTGTATCAGATATTTGGTATATCAGTAACTCCATAACATAACACTAAATGGGACTTTGCTATCTGGTACACGATGATGTTCAAATGTCCCATTGCCTTGGTGGTCTGGTATATGGTAAATCCATTACATAAATGTTTAAACAAGACTCTCATATCTAGTATGAGGTATGTAAACCAGATCCAATCTATAATGGTGATGAATTGAGAACCAATAAGTGATTATACTTTTTAAGAAGATGAGGTACCCAACATACCAGATATCAGGTATTGACTATATGATAAGGTCATAATATAATGGTTAAGTGAGGCTTCGATATCTGATATGAGATATGTCAAACACATCTAATCTAAACTATTGATCCTACACCCAATAATATCTAGACCATTTATTTTCAACCTCTTATCTGCCTCCCCTGTAACTATCTGATTGGTCGAGTCTCGCATATTTGTTGGCACCTAGTTCCTAGGTCCCAGTCCTATGGTAAGCTCGTTAACAGTAAAACTTATGCCTTTTGAGTTGTGATAGGCCCTTATTTGACTTCTGATAAGTTCCCAAGTGTTTATTTATTACCTTACGTGCATAGGGCATGGATTTTATGTTGTTTTCTTAATTTTTCCTCAAAATAGCTTGATTCTTGACCATTCAGAGGATCTGGAAGCTCTCCCTATGTCTCTAGATTTTTCATTCTCATCCTTATAACTTAGACAAACCTTCATATCATTGGTTGGGTCAAATATGGTACTAACATTGACTCCAATGGGGACAACATACTCTAGTGGTCTATTGAGAACTATATACCAAGTGCCTTCTTTTATTGGGTTATGGAGTCTGCCTCGATATGATACATCTCCCTCATACCTTAAAACTGATATGACATGTGAAACAAAAGTGGTCAACAACTTTCAATGTTAGAACTCTATCTACTTCTTGATGTAACACAAGGTGAATGAAGTAAAATTTACAAATTCATGGAAATAAATGAAATATAATTATTTATGTACAGGGTAAGAAGTTTTACATTGTTGAGTACTACAAGAAGTGTTTGAGGAACCTCCCATTATTAGAATACCCAAAAAATTCTCCATCTAGTTGGGCCAACTCATATGCATTTTTATCACATTTCCAATGCTTCCCTTTAGCTTCCCTTCGGGAATCCCACTTTAGGACCAGATCTCCTATCAACTTGGAAGGTTCCAAGTCAAAAATTATCAAATTTCCCATGCTTTCCTTTAGCTTCCCTTCAGGCATTCCACTTTAGGACCAAATCTCCTATCATGAAAAATTTTTCCTTGGTCCTTTTGTAAAATATGTCTTTAATTATTGCTAGATGAATATGGAACTTTATCTGGACCTGCTCTCTTACCCACTCATTCACAAAGGAAACATATTGTCTATACAAACCGAAAACCAAAACAATTTCTCTACTAAAATTCAAACTGGAGTTAACTTCTCTGCAAACTGAAAAACAGATGCTTGAACACAATCTTATTTATGTACATAAAACTCCTACTCTAATCATTCCATCCACTTTGATCAAGTGAAATGACACTTGCAATGATACCAGGTAAGTTCCTTACTGCTTGGATGAACTTCTTGTATGCACTTTTAAAAAATAAGGACAAGCAAAAGTGAAAATTGTAATATCATCTGATGGTGAAGTTCATACTTATAATCCAAAAATAATATCCTCATATAACTTAAGTCATTTGATTCATCGGATAATTCATAGGTACAAATAATTAATTTAACATTAAATATTAATTTTCAAATATTCTCTTAAAGAAAATAAAAGAAAATGGAACTCATCCTGCACATAAAACTAGATGACAAGGAAGAAAAGGTTTGATAGCAAAGTTTGTGAGTACTCATTATTTCCTTATAACAACTTATGTTTTTCTTTGTATATTTTAAGTTGTTTTGCAATAACCATCCTTGAATGTCTTCAAACAGGTGCTAATATACAAAAAGAGCCATCAGAAAAATTGATAGACATTGGGTTAATTAAGGTTTGTGAGCATATGTTGGCATATCAAAAATTAATTTTGGAATTTGTAAATATAATCTATGTTGTTTTACTTCTATCATTTTATAATTAATGAAACAAAAATAATACTTTATATTAAATCTATGATTTATTATGGGGTATAAAACTTGCAGGAAACAAAGTATGGAACTTAGCCAACATAAGTATTATTGAAACAAGACATGAGATTTGATTTTGAACATATGCTTATGATTCATGAGTCAATTCTTGATTTGCATATACGTCGCTTTTCAATTTACATTCATGTATATTATTTATTTCAATTTTCATTATTATCACCAATGTATATAGACTCATTACAATTTATTTTTATGTTTGTAGATGGAACTTGAAGAAGATGAAAACAATCGAGGAAATCAACCAAACATTCAGAAAAATAATCTAAGGCATGGAAGTAGCTCGAGCACTAACGACAATTTCAGTGAAGAATGATGACCAATATATTTGGATATCAATGCAAGCAGCAATTGAATTTTTTTTAAATAATT